>PVKM010008913.1:0-38021 GCA_004027735.1 Carollia perspicillata | reverse complement strand
GGCCTGGACACATCCGTGCTCTGCAAGAAGGTGGGAGTGAGAGCTGCCTCGCCGGACAGGGTCAGGGCTGGCAGGGTTAGGGGCCTCGGGTCCCAGGTTCTGGGAAAAAGCTCATTTGAGAGGTAACCCGAGGGTTACTGTAAGGATTAGAACAGGTAGAATAGGTATCCAAGACTCCCAGTGTGGTGTCAGGCACACGCCAGCTGCCCAAGGAAGGGTGGTGGAATGGACACAACTTTTCCTTCCCTCCCTTCCCCTTTCTCCTTTTTACCTTCCTTCCTCCCTCCATTTTTGTCTTTTCTTCATTCATGAAGTAAACAGCAGCCTACTGCCCACGGTCCTGGCCTGCTTGTATGATCTACTGAGAAAAAGTGGAAACGCCCTGGGGTGAGGAGGCTGACAGGCCTGTGGCCTCCTCCCGGGTCCCACAGTATTACGAGCAGGAAGCACACCTGCTGGGACACAGGTCCCGCCCTCCCCTGATCTCCAACAGCCCCTGGGGAGAGTAGGGCTCGTTGCCAAGGCCTCAGATGTAGTGGATGCGGAAGCAGGAAGCAGTCTGTGCTCCCAGGAGTTAGGACCTGCCTGGCTGGGGATCTCTGAAGCAGGTTGGGTCTAGGTGTGGGGTTGCTGGGGGGCTGGGAAGGGAAAGGGGCTGCCCAGGCCAGGTTCAGGGCTAAGAGAAGGGATGAGGAAGGAGAAGAGTGGAAGAGAGTCTGGGGCAGGAACTGGGGCCCAGAGGGAAGGTGTGAAAGGGGCAAGGACTGGACTGTGGGAGGCCTGTATGCGGCCCAGCCTCAGAGGAGCCCAGGGCTCTAAGGGGTTCCTTATGGGGCTAAGGCAGGTGGCACCCACAACTCTCCCGCTGAGATGGACAACCTGAAGGAGCTGGAGTCCACAGCCGAGGAAGTGCTGGGGAAACTGAGGAGCCACAAACTGTTCCAGTCCACATGGGACACGGCTGCCTTTATTATCTTCCTCCTCTTCCTGGGTGAGTGTGGTCTCTGTCTCTGGCCCGTCAGCCTCACATGCCAGGCCCTAGTCAGAAGGCCATGTCTGGACACCTGTCCCACCCCTAGGCACTGTGTTGCTCCTGCTGCTGCTTGCTTGCCTCCACTGCTGCTGCTGCTACCGCTCCTCCAGATCCCAGAAGGTGAGAACCAAGCAGGTGGAGACTCATGGCCCGGAACTGCACTGAGGTGGAGAAACGGCTGGGCCTCCTCTAGATGGGGGTTGGCAGGGAACTGAAGCCCACCAAATCCTCTGTGCCTCTCTTACAGGTCAAACCCATGGGAGTGGATAACTTGGCTCTGGAACCTGAATGAGGCGAGTCTTCCAGCCTCTCTGCTCGCATGTCCTGCTGGGTAACAGTAACAAGGTCTTGTTTGCCCAGAGCTCGAGTCTGAAGTGTGTTGTGTTCGAACCTCCCATCAAGGGGTGAGCACTGCAGGCACTCACTGCTCCATCCGGTGCCCACCTGGTCCCCCATAGACTTCAGCCAGCATGATTGTCACCAGGAAACCTTAAGTTGCTAGGGGTCACTCAGCAACTACCAATAAGAGGGAAGCTGAGCTCAAACTTGGGAACCCCTCCCCAGGAAACCCCCCCAGGAAAAGCCCCCAGGAAAAGCCCGTGTCACTATTCTACTCAGCCCCTCAGCAGCCAGAAGGACCCTCTCAAAGGCGGCGTGAATAGGCCAGGGGCTCAGTCACTGGGAACTCCATCCAGCTCCTGACAATCAGGGACCCCCCTAGTTTGGTCCCCACTCAGACAGACAAGACAGAGATGTCCAAGCAAAACTGGATAATCTTTATTTCTTGGAGACCCTGGTGGGTTTGCTGAATACAGTCAAGGGCACCCCAGCTCATGGTAGGTGGCCTGTCTGCCCTTTCCTCCTTCCTTCCCAACTCACAGTTTAGGGTCACCACCCACCCCTCACCTTCCAGCGGGAGGGGACGTGTGGCTGCCCCTCACCATCCTGGGGGGTCAGCTCAGCAGGAAGGCAGCAAAACAGGGAGGAAGGAGTGCCCTGGGCTGGGCTCCACCTTAAGTCCAAAGGGCAAGGCTTGGAATGTGGGCCACCTCTTGTCCCCACCTTCCTGACCCACCCCTATCCAAAACAAAAGCAAAAGTCAGTCTCCCTTTATCCCAGAGGTTCCTGTGTTCACTCCCATCTGTGCAAGTGTGATGGGCAGAACAGGCAAGGAGGGAAGTAAATTGCCCACAGTGCTGGCTCTGGCCTGTAATCCAAGGGGTGTGTGTGGTGGGGACGGGGACACCCTGGGTAGGAGCCACTTCTCAGGGGGAACAGCTCTTGGGTGCTCTGCTTAGAAAGGCTTGTAGCTCCAGTAGCTGGAGAACACCGAGATCTAGGAAGGGAGGAAGGTTGGGGGGAACATGGTGAGTGGTGGTGCCGGAGGCCTGGCCCCTGTTGTACTCCATGACTCAGGTAAGATTTCAAGGTTATCCAAGGGCAATGTGTCAGGGAGCAGGCACTATTGCCCAGCAGCCCATCTGCCTGGTGTGTGCAGAGGGCACAAAAGACTTTAAGATTTGGGGGTGCTTTGGAGGCAAGACATGAAGCCTCGGAATACCCCCAAAATTAAGAGTCCAAGCAGCCTGTTGCTGGGCTGGCCTCATCTGTCTAAGACTAATCAGCCCAGACCTCACCACCCCCATGTCCTCACCTTATCCTTGAGCTGCTGGCAGAGCTGCAGGGAGACAGTGAAGAAGACAAGGGCATCATTGAGCCACGGAATGACAGATTCCACTTTGTGCACATGGCTCACTTCCAGACGCTGGGAGCCCCACTCACTGCAGGGAGACAAGGGTCCCTGAGCCCCCCAGCCTCTGAGGTGCAGAGGGCACTCAAGGGCACCCCTCCCAACAGCATACTTACAACATGGCCCCAGGGCTGTGGAGCACAGAGCCTCCAGCTGGGCGGAAGTTCTAGGCAGAAGAGCACCAGCCCTGGTCAGGCCCTTGGGGCTGCAGGGCATGGGCTGGTGGAAGTGAGGGGCTGGAGGTTGGCAGGGTCCTGCTCACCTTGGTGGAATTGGGCTGCAGGGTGTGCAGCTGGTACACGGTGAGACAGAGCTTGTTAAGGTTGATGTAGACGTTGACCAGCAGATCGGAGGGCAACGCAGGGGCAAACATACGCTGGGGGGCAGGCAGGCAGGCAGGATAAGGGCAGTGCAGGCAGAAGTCCCCCAAGAACCACCTGGGGGGATCTCTACCCTCCTCTTACAAACTGGGGCATCTAGACTCTTCCCAGGTGCCCTGGGTAACTTCCTGTTCTGCCAGGCTTAGAAACCACTGACTCAGACCAGGGGTGCTATATTTGGGGTGGTGGGCACACAGGATGAGAGCTGAGGACCCTATCCCAGAAAATTGCATAGACACAGAACTCCTACTGATGACAATTTAGGGCACCTTTGTGTCCCTTTTCTAGGGGACCCACCCTCCTGGACCAAGGCACTGACCGTGAGGCCGCTGGCGGCAATCTCAGGCAGAGTGAGGGTGGCTGGAGTGGTGAGCCGGTTGCGAGCTCTGGTCAGTTGCAGCATCACGGCGTCCATCAGCTAGGGGGAGGGGGCTGGTCACAGCTGCTGTGAGGGCAGTGGGCCTGGTTCTGATCCCATCACCCCCACCCCAGCATTGGGGAGCAACAAAGAACAGTAGATCCCAGTTCCTGTCCTGGTGGTCCTGGTCTCAGAGCTGGAACCCCACCCTAAAGTAGGGGTCTTGTTAAAAATGCAGGTAATTGGGCTCCAGCTGGGGGAGGGTAGGATGTCTAGTGACCCACCCATCCAGGAGCTAGTATTGCATGGGATTCTAGGGGTGGGTCCAATGGGAAATGAGATTCCAGAAGTTAAGTCCCAGAAGCATGAGGGCTTGCCAGTTGGGGGTAGAGGCAATAAAGGAACGTAGAAGGGGTCCTAATCTAGCTAGGGTGCAAAGGGCAAGGGAGAGCTTCCTGGAGGAAGCAATGAGACAGCTGAGTTGATGCCTTAAGTCAGGTACCAACCCCATTTCCACAGGTGAAAAAACTGAGACTCTGAAGGGCAAGGTCACATAGCTAGTGAACAGTGGAACTATGTAGAATTCATCCCTTTCCTTTACCACGGACCAGAGCCCTGGCTTGGACTCCTTAGAGGCCCAGCTTCTACTGCTTCCAGCTGTAGCTGTGGGTACTAGGGTGACCGAGGCAAAACTGTTGGGTGGAGGCATATGGGCTGCAGCTTATACCCCCCAGGGCAGTCACAGTTCTGGGAGCGACATCAGTCCATCTAGTTCCAAGTTTTATACGAAGAATCAGAGGTCCAGGGAAGGTAGGTGAACTGGCTAAAGACACACAGCAAGTCTGGGCATCTAGACAAGTTTTTTCTCCGTGCTCTGTGAACCGACTTTGTTGTTTTTTCTTCATCCTATTGTTAGTACTACTACTAGTAGCTACTATTTATGAAGCACTTACGAGGGGCCGCTTTACCTGCATTATCACAGTTAGTAGTCACTACACCTTGTCTCCTTTTACAGGGAAGGATACTGAAGCACAGAGTGGCTAAGTAAGTGACTTGAGGTTGAATAGCTTAGAGCAAAGGCCCTGGGATCAGAACCCAGGTCTGATTCTGGAACTGTGAGCCATGTGACTGTGGCTGGACAGACAGGTGTGCATTGAGAAGTGAAGAATCAACTGTCAGCTATACCTGAGGATGTGGGGGCGGAGTACTCCAGGGACCCGGTCATAGGTCAGGGCTGGGTGTGGGGAAGTTGGCAGGCAGCCCACCTTAAGGACCTCTGCTCCTGTCCTGAACTGGTAGCTGTCATCCCGGTTGTTGAGAAGGTAAATGGCTTGGCTCACGTGGTTCCTGGCATCCTGGATCTGAAAACAGTGCCGCTCTGTGGTCAGTGGGCTGGGGCCCAGCAGGGAGATGTGCCAGATTCACAGCAGCCATGGTCTCACAGCTCTAGCCCATGGGCCTGCACAGTGAAGGGCTGTCATCCTTGGAGGAGGGGGTGGGTGCTGCTTGCCTGACACTTCCCCCATAGTTCCACAACTATGCGCTTCCTGCCCCCTGGCTGGGTGCTGGGCACAAGGCACAAACTAAAGCAGGCTTGGTTCCTGGCTTCATGTAGCTCACTTTCTAAAGGAGGACAGATGGTAACACAGTAAAGGCACAAGATTACAGACTGTGTGGCTTGCACAAAAAAATCAACAGGGTGATGAAGGGAGATCAGGGAGCCTCTTTACATGGTGGTCAGAGGAGGCCTCAGGGAGGTGACTTTTGAGCTGACATTCATTACTCTTGTCATGAGAAAAGCTGGTGGAGAGGATTCCAGGCAGTGGGACAAGAATGAGCAAAGGCCCAGAGGTGGAGACTGCTGGTGGCCAGCTGTGGGGGAGAAAAAGCTGGGTCCCAGTTACATAGGAGTTGATAGGGAGCATGGATTTTGTCCTCAAGAGCCATGGGAAGCCCCTGTAAACACGGGAAGGGAGTGACTTACTCTGGGGGAAGCTCCTGTGGCCTGGGAGCACAGACAGATTTACCTCCCACAAAGCTAGTCTCTGGAGCCCCAGGCTCCGCCCACCCCAGCTTTGCTGCTAGGAAACACTGTACCAGGGTTGCTGTAGCAGCAAATCCTGAGTGTCCAGCCCCTGGAGGCCTTAGTACCACTGTGCAGGCCTGCCTGACTCTGCCTGCCCTTGTGGCCTGAGCTCTGGTCAGGGAAGGTCCTGGTTACCTGCTGCAACTTCCACTGCTTGTCCTCCCGGAAGGCAAAATGCAGCAGCTGGTTGTTCCGGGGCATCTTCAGGTTCACGTCCTGATGGGTGAGAGGGGGGATAAACTGGGCAAAGGGATGCCCTTAGGCTTTTGGCCACTCTGAGCCTTTAAGCCGGGGAGCTGAAATAGTGGTGGTTTAGGCCCCAGACACTTCTAGGGGGTAGGGGGATGGACTTCCAACACCATGTCCATTTGGGGGTGAACAGGGAGGTCAGGAGACAGGAACTCAGGCCCAAGAGAAGTCACAAAGAAATGAAAGGGAAAGAGACCAAGAATGGGGAAGGTGGCCTTAGCTGGGAGGAGGTAAGTGACTGGGAAGACAGAGAATATCTGCACAGGCCAACAGACTGAACACCTACCCGTGCAGGAGAGGGACCCTCCCCCACGCCCTGGCACCTGGCACAGGGTTGGGTGCAGATGGAGCTCGGTTGTTGGCTGATTCCACTTTGATCTGGGGCCAGCCTAATCCTGCCAATACCCATGCTTCAGTGGGCCCAGATTCAGGGCTGAACCATTTACAAAGCATCCCCTTTCTACACATCTTACAGAAACCACACACCAATCTCATGAAAAGGTTGGGGGTTATTGTCATTTTATAAGGAAAGTGAGGCTTCGAATGGTCAAGATCCTGCCCAGCATCACACAGCCAGCTGGTGGCAGAGCTAAGCAGCAGGCTCCCACCTCTTCCTCACTGGCTTCTCCTGCAACAAGGAAAGGGGGAGGGGCCAGGACTCACCGCCTGGCTCAGCGCGTCCCCTTGCAGAGTCAGCACGCCTTTCACCTGGTCAGTGCTACAACACATTGGGGTCAGAGCAGAACCTGAAGCTAGTCCCTCCTACCACCCAGCCATCCCAGTGGGCTGCTTCTGGCTGGCTGTCACAGGATGTTCCAGTCCAGGAGTCCCACCCTCCTAAGGAGCCCATCCCAGGGGTTTCCGCAGAGCCAGGGCTCACCCATAGCTGCCCAGAATGAAGTTCTCTTGCTTGACAGGCCCCTCCGTGCCTGAGCCCTGCAGAGTGAAGCGGAGAGAGGCCTCCTGGGGGGCAGAGGGGAGTGGGGCAAAGTTCACTCAATCCAGCCCAGTACTCCTTCCAGAAGCCCCACTCCCAGGTTGGCTAGGAGAGGAACAGGTAGGTTGGCCTCACGGGGACACCTTACCCAAGCCTCCAGGGCACCTTCCTGCTTCTCTGACTCCTCCCCCATGGCCTGAATATCAGGTCCTATGAGAGGCAATGCTTGCTCCTTCCCTATTCCCTGAGCACCTATAGTGTCCACAAGGGAGTACAGAACAGGAATAGTTTCCCAGGTCAGTCAAAGTGCTCAGATATGAAGAACAGGGTAAAGGAACCACGGTAGTCATGACAACTCATAATTCTGGTCATACCAGGCAATGCCCAGATATTTCTGAGTTGATTGGCTTATTTTCACGACAGCACTGTGAAGCAGATACCG
This sequence comes from Carollia perspicillata, assembly GCA_004027735.1. Lineage (NCBI taxonomy): Eukaryota > Metazoa > Chordata > Mammalia > Chiroptera > Phyllostomidae > Carollia > Carollia perspicillata. The sequence goes on along the minus strand of PVKM010008913.1, from coordinate 30,786 downwards.
TTACATCCTTTTTGCAAAGGACGAAAAGGAGGCCCAGAGAGAATGAGTACTTGGCTGATGTCACAATGTTGGGCTCCTTGACCTCAGATTAAATGTCACTGCCTCAAAGGTGACCTTCGCCGACCGGACCCTGGGGCTCATCCCAGGTCCATGGCACTCACATAGCTGCTTGGAGAAACGGGTAAGTATCTTCTGGTGTCCCCGACTAGGCTCCAAAACCGCGTTTGAACACCGCGCGTCCAGAACACAGCAAGCGCAAGGGAGGCGGGCGAGGCCGCCCCAGGGAAGGAGCCGCGTCAGGGGAGGCTGGGGATGGTGGGAGCGCGCAAAGGTCCATGGCCGCCCCACGAAGCGTTACCTTTAGGATGTCCTGCAGCTGTCTCAGCACAGCGTGCACCTCATCGTGAAGCAGCCAACGGAATTCCTCCTCCTGCCGGGATAGGCCGCTGTCAGACACCCAGCCCACCGCCCCAACCCCGCTGCCCTAACCCCGCCCCACCGGACCGTGCACCTCACCAGCACCGCACGCTCCACCGCTGTCGCAGCCATCGCAGCCGCCATGGCTGCCCCTCGCTACCCAGCTATGGTCTCCGGTAAGCGGTCCTCAGTGGCCGCTGTCAGTACTTTGAGTCTGGGCCCACCCCCACTGCCTATTGGCTGAAGGGAACCAATCCCACCCCTTAACCACCTTCTCACAATGCTGATTGGCTGTGAAGACACCCGGCTGGAACTGGACTGGCTGGTAAGAACTCGTTCTCTCCGGCTAGCTGGGGACGCCAACGGGAGCCGCTAGTTGAGGCATCCTGGCTTCGCTTCCGCCGGGAGGGCTGTGGCCCTCGTCCCGCCTCTTCCGGGCTCTGATAGGGCGTCTTTACCCACTTGCACTCCATTGGTCGAAGGAATGCCTTGCTCTTGCCGCGCCCAGCGATTGGCCGAGGTGGTAACCCGCTCTGTCTTGGCCTCAAGGGCCCCACTGAGTTAACCTCCACCCTCTTCTTCCCTCCACTGCTGGGCGGTTGGTGTTGGGGAGCTGGCCACCGCCAAGGTTGTCAGTCACAGCTGTGTTACCAAGAAACGTTTTATTCTGCTTGCAGTAGCCTTTTGTTAATTGCACAAAATCGTTTTTTTTCTTTTGCCATTTAAACATCATCACACATTTCTATTCTGAAAGACATGTTCATTAAAAACAAAGCAAAAATAAAAATTCACAACCTTAATTACCAGATTTGTTGTTTAAAGGGGAAAAAAGGGTGGCAGAGGAGGGGCTTTCTTACAAGCTTTTTCACAAGTGTCACATTTTCTTTTTAAAAGGGAAGGATTTCAAAACAAACATGTGATAGCTTAAACAGAAATATTAATAAAAAGGAACTTTACAGAATTGCCAACAATATTAAGACAACATTGACTAACCAGTTTCATTACAGCATGTTTCCCCACTCCCACCCCCGAGTGTCCAGCTAGGACTATAACAGGCTTTGTGTTCAGTCAGAATTCAAAATCCCAGTGAAATCAACTGTGCCAAAAATCACAGGCATTTTCCCTGCCCTCCCCACATGTCCTCTGAGATCCCATAACCTGGGTTCTGATAAGTGGAAAAGGACCAAAGCTGTGAGGGGGAGGGACCCACACCAGTGTGGCCACCTCATTTTTTTATATAATTATATATTCACTATAAATGCTGACCTTCTGGCAAAGGGTGACTTTGAAAATAACCCATGCAGAGGCAGACAACATTGACATCCTTTAGGTGACTTCTCCTTGTTCTTATGCCACATTCCAAGCCCCTCTGGTCCCCTATCCAAGGAGAAATACTAGATCCTCAAGGATGCCTTGGATCCACCTCTGAGGGTTGGTTAGTTCAGGTTCTGTCAGGCCCAGTTCTCCTCTTCCCTCCTGACAGACCCCAGGGCCCTGGAAGCACCAAAGACCAAGCTGCTGGCTGAAGTGAAGATACTCATTCCGTTTCAAGAGCTGAACCTAAGAAATGGTCATCACTGGTCAGGCTGGGTCTGGGCCAAAGGGACAGACAGGAAGAAATACTCTCCATGGGAGGAAAAGGGGAGAGGGAGGAGAATGGAGAGGTGGGCATGCAGAGGACTTGTACAGGGGCTGGAGAAGGTTGGGACCACTGTGAGGGGACCTGGGTCAGAGTGGCTCTTCAGAACCAGGTGAAGTCTGTGGCATAATGGAAACAGAAAGGAGCCCTTCCCTTCCCTCCTCACTGATGGCCCTCAGGAACCCCTTCCCATGGGCTGGGATGCAAATCCAAATACTAAAGCAGCCTGTTGAGGAGAGAGCTCTCCCTACACCAAAGCGAGGAAGTCCAATCCCAGCCCAGGGTTCCATAGTGATGGTGACTACTAGGACGAGTACTGAAGAGCAGTTGAGGGAGAGTAGGCTTCTATGAGCCTACCTACGGGCTGACTGCTGCTCTCCCTGGGAAGCCAGGGCCCTGTCTTTGCTCGACTTTGCCAATCTCTTTTCAGTTCACAAAGGCATTTCTGGAGAGTTGGCTGCACGTTGGTAGCTTACACATGACAATTCTCATCAGCTGGGCACCTGAGGTTGGAGGGCCCACAGGATCCTCCATTTAGTCTATGCTGGTTCATCTCGGCCCACAGCATCTCTCCGCAAGGGATCCGTCCAGTGGGGAATGTGGACATGACCACGCCTCTTTGCTGAGGGAAGCAGTGGGAAGGCTTCCAGTTCTCACTGCTGGTTCTAGTTCCTTGACCGGAAGGGGTCTGAGATAAGAGAAGCTTGAGAGAAGGGGAAAAAAGCCAGGCAGCAGTTTCTGGGCGGCTTCTATCCTGGAGTAAGAGCCAGTGGGGTGTGTGTGTGTGTATGTGTGTGTGTGTGTGTGTGTACACAGAGCCACCTGGTTTGGGGGCCAGTGTACAGCTCAAGAATTTTGCCACAGGCTGATTAATCCTGCTGACACCTCTCCCCTTCCCAAGACTTTCAAGGGAAGAGTAATGCTGTGTGCTGTGCTGATGGCAGGTCTCAAAGTCTGTATAAAAGGAGATCGAGACAGGTGGACTGGTCCAGAGTGAAGTGCCAGGACCTCAACCCCACGTGATGAAGAAGGGGTCAGAGGGAAGATTAGGGGAGTGGGGGCTTAGTGTATGTAGGCCCGGTACACGGCAGACATATCGTTGTCAGACTGGTCCAGTGCCTTGGCTCTTTTGTACACCTGAAAAAGAATTAGACGGGCTCAATCTCTGACCACACAGCTGGCATAAGGACCTGGATGTACTTTCTGGAAGTGGTTTTAGATGTGGTTAGATGGGTAGGTTCTTGAGTCCAGGCTGTCTGGGTATGATTCCTGGTTCCCTCGCTGACTTGGACAAAGTACCTCAGCCACTGCCTTTTAATATCTTGGAGAAGGTAACAGGGTTATGGTGAGGGCTAAATGGAGTGAAGGATGTATAATTTTTAGAGTGTCACCACAGAGGTAGAACTCAGTATTATAACTATGTGCCTTCTTGCTGAAGACCCTCCAAGGACTTCCCATGTTATTCTCCAGGCTACTACTGTCCTTGTCCTTTCCTCTGCATAGGATGCCCCTCCCTCAGCATGGCTGGCTTCTTCCCAAAGGCATTTCTTGACCACCTCATCTAAAGCAGTGGCTGTAGCACTTTACACCTTTGTCATCTCTATCTACTTACCATGTTCTATTTTATCCTATTTCTGACCATCTGAAATTCTTACTTGTTAAATACCTATGTGATTATTTTGTGCCTCCTTCCATTAAAATGTACACCAAACTGCCCCCAAAGCCTAGTATAGTGCTTGGCAATTAACAGCTGCCCTGGAGATACTAGGTGACTACGTGGATGTGTGAAAAGAATTAAAAAGCCGTTGTTCAACAAGGGCAGTATGGCATCCAGTCATGCCGAGGAAATGCAGTGGGACACGAGGTTCCTCCCCCACATGGCTGGCTCTCTTTTTAAAAGAATTTTTCTTTATTGATTTTAGAAAAGAGAGAGGAAGGGGAAGAGAAGGGGGTGGGAGAAATATGAACTTATTGTTCCTCTTGTATGTGCATTCATTGGTTGCTTCTTGTATGTGTCCTAAACAGGGATCAAATACGTAACTTTGGCATATCAGGACAATGCTCCAACTAACTGAGCTACCTGGCCAGGGCTGCATTTTTTTTCTTTCTTTTTTCCATATGTATTTATACAAGTATTTTTTCATATATACACATATATAGGTATATATGAAAATATATATGTATATGTAATTATATATGTATTTGTCGTGTGTGTGTGTGTGTATGTATTCTTTTTTTACAGTTGGAGCCACAATAATTCAGTGTCCATTATAGCTCAGGTGAAGATGCAACTCAGAATGAAGGCTAAAGACTTTTTCAGATAAAACCAATTATCACCAGCAGACCTACATTACAAGAAATGCTAAATGCAAGTTCTCCCACCTGAAAGGAATTAACGCCAGAGAGAAATTCAATTCTTCAGAAAGGAATGGAGCACTCACTGGAAATTGTAAATCAGAAAAAGTATAAAATGATTTTTCCACTTAATTTCTTTAAAATACATATGACTACTTAAAGTAAAACATTTCAACATTGTCTGGTGGGTTTAAAACAAAGGCAGATATGACACATAGGACATCTGTAACCTAAAACAGAGGTCCTCACCCTGGGGAGCATCTCACCTTTCGGGGGACACTGGTAATGTCTGGATGCGTTTGGGAGTGCTGCTGGCAGCTAGTAGGTAAAGGGTGGCGATGCTATTTACATACTGCAACGCACAGGACAGTTCCAACAACAAAATGTTAATAGTGTCCAGGCTGAGAAACCCTGACTTAAAGGATGAGGAACAGAGAGGTAGGTCGATCTATGTTTTTGGTAAATATTAACTCTAAGTAAACCATGAAATTAAACATGTATTGCAATCCCTAGAACAAAAACAAGAAAAATAATGCATCCTTAAAAAGCCAATAGAGCCTTGGCTGGTGGGCTCACGTGGTTGGAGTGTCGTCCAGTAAACTGTAAGGCTGCAGGTTCGATTCCTGGCCAGGGCACATGTCTAGGTCGAAACTTTGGTCTCCAGTTGGGACATGTACGAGAGGCAACCGATGAATGTTTCTCTCTCACATCAATTTTTCTCTTCCTCTTTCCCTCCCTCCCTTCCCTTCTCTAAATATCAATAAGCATGTCCTCAGATGAGGATTAAAAAAGCCAATAGATATCTAGGATGTAATTCTAAAAATATATTGAAATAACACAAAATAAGGCATGAAAGGAGGAAAAGACAAACACCAGAAGGGAGAAGAGCAACCAAATAATAAACCAGTAGCTCTGAATCCAAACACACAACAGACCTGAAGACAGACTAAATGTTAATGGGTTAGTTAACTTTAAGATCCAATAACTAGAGAGCCTAAAGTTACACTATCTGAACAAATGTCCAGAAAATGCCCCACTCCACTGAGACATAAACCAAAATGTCTGTTTCCAGGCTAATGAACGATGGTGGGGCAAGTCAGAAACCACCTCACGGAGAAGCGTTGCCAGCACAAGCCACACGCAGAACTGCACAGAAGCAACTGCAGTTAGAGATGAATCTACTGCCAAGAGAGAACCCACAGGTGAAACCAGAGAGAAACCTGACATTGTACTGCAACCTGAAAGAGTGAAGTAAGTACCTGGAGATAGTCTCACAAGAAAGGAACAGAAGATACAGAATTTAGGGACAGAAGATTATAAACTATGAAAAGGCAGGTCTGAAATGAGCAAAATTTTGTTTTTTTACTTTTTCTTTGCAGGAATAAGCCACTTGAGCCCTGTAAGACTTTAACTGGAATGAAAATGTGTATCAGCTTAGCGCACTTGAAGCTATAGTTACTAAAAGAAATGAATCTATGTCTTTCATAAAATGGTTTTATTGTAACTCTATGCTAAAGATAAATACTCCTCAGCTTTTTTTTTTTTTAAAGATTACATTTCTATCAGGGTAAGAACACTGAACTTCTAAAAAATTGTTTTCAAAAGTGCATGTGTAGGTGTTTAGTAAGTGTCATTCAAAAACAATGTTAATGATGGCCTTGGCCAGGTAGCTCAATTGGTTAGTGTCGTCCCAACATGCCAAGGTTGTGGGTTCGATCCCTGGTCAGGGCACATATGAGAATTAGCCAATGAATGCATAAATAAATGCAACAACAAATCCATGTTTCTCTTTTTCTCTCCCTCTCCCCTTCCTCTATCTCTCTAAAATCAATAAAATTTCAAAAAGTTAACAATTAAACTCCAATTAATAGGCAGATATTGTCAGAATGAATGAAAACTCAAGGCCCAATTATAGACTGTCTATAAAACATACAATTTGGTATGTTGACACAGGTTGAAAGTAAATGGATAGAAAAAATACACCATGAAAACAGTTGGCATGAGAAGGCTATAGTAGTGATATTAAAGCTAGACAAAAGATTTCAAAACAAAGATCAAGAGATATTTCATAATAATAATGAAAGGGTAACTTCATCAGGAATACATAATAAATAAGTTCCAAAGGCATTAAGCAAAATGGACAGAATTAAAGAAATAAGACAATTTCACAATCATAGTTGGAGATTTTGATATTCCTTTCTCAGCAACTGAAAGCACCAGAGGAAAGGTCAGTAAAGGTAATATGAAAACACTGCCAATCACCTTGACCTAACTGACACCTGCAGAGTAAAGCATCCAACAACTGTGGACAACAGTCGTCTTATGTGCACACGGCACACCCAGCAAGACAGGCCATCTGCTGGGCCACAGAACAAGCTCAAATAAATTTAAAGAGTTAAAAATCATGCAGGGCATATTGACTATAAAAGAGATCATTAGAAATCAATAACCATGAAGACATCTAAGAAAACCCTAAATATTGGATAAACTTGGAAGTAATCTACTGGGCAAAGAAGAAATCACAAGGGAAATAAGCATGGCTCAAGAGATGTCCAGCTTTTAATGCTCCTGTTAGAAAACGCAGGTCTAAACCCAACGACCTAACATTCCACACCGAGAGGTTAGACCAGAGAGCAAAGAACGGCCGAAATAAGTAAAAGAGAGGAATAACAGAAGAAAAATAAAGGGAAGGCTGCTGGAACTTGTGCCACCGGCTCTTGCAGTCAGTTACCTCATTGGCTGCAGCTGCCATAGGAGTTGGATGGTTGACGGCATCGCCCAGTGCAATGGCTAAGCGAAGATCCTTCTGAATGTATTTCAGGTAGAAATCAGGCTTAAAGTTTCCTTGCAGAATATCTGAGGAGAGAAAGCCACTTAATCAGAAGAATCAGAAGGGCCTAAGAACTAAACCACCTGCAGTAGTATCAGGGCTCAACAACTAGCATTTCTGTCCCCATCAGATACCCAAGAGATGAGTTCCCACCCAGCCTGTACCCTCAAATACCATCCACTGTGTGTCTGGACCCTCTCTACCTGAGGGCATGAGCTAACTTGAGAGAGTGTACCTTTCATACACAATGAGCACGTGAAGAATGGACTGTTCTGACAGCTGCCTGACACAGTTCCTCAGCTCTCATAAAAAATATAATGCAAGAAGGGAGGCCAAAGGCAACTTACTTTGGCACTTCTGGTCCAGAAAAATGCTGGCCAACTGTCCTTGATTAAGGATGTCCAAGAGTGTCTGCTGGGACTGGCCTGTCACTTGGGCCAGGGTCAGCCCCTCAGCAATGGTGGCCATGAAGCTCCCCTGGACCATATTCACAATCAGCATCATCTTGGCTGCATTGCCAACCTCACCTGCCCAAAGCAAAGAATCATGGTCACTTCCCAAGGATCCCAAAGGCAGGGATTTTCTGCCCATCCTCATCCCTGCTTGGACCCACCTCTACACCCAGGGAAGGCCCCATTCATCTGCCCCTGACAGAACTGGCTCTGACCCTTCTGGCTCTTCCTCCTTCCAGGCACTGCCTGTGCAAGTCAAAGGAAACCTTCCCACGGGGGCCCCAGGCAGAGGCCGTGTGGGATTGATGTTGTCATCAGTGCAGTCTAGAGGGGATGTGGCCCAACAGGTGGGCAGGTATGTTACCTAGAAAGAAGGAAGTCTTCCCCATGGCCTGGAAGCAGCTGCTGCAGTCCTCATATAAGCCCCTGTCTCCGGCTGCTAAGATCACCAACATCCCATCATTAGATAGCTGCTGGTTCCCTGAGACCGGGGCTTCCAGAAAGCGGCCCCCCCTCGACACAATCACCTGGAAAGGAAAGTCACAGGTTCTGGAGGCCTTGCTTCTCCCAGAGGTCTTGGGCAGGGAACAAGGGGTATCCTCAGGTGGGAGTACTTGGGCCTCCACACTGAGGCCCCAAAGCTGACATCTGTATCAAGGTGCTGGACCAATGCTGTGGGAAGGCCAGCAGACTGTCCAGATACCTGACTCACATGTGGTAAACAGAGAGGCTGGACTCTTCTCATAAGCTCTCAATTACTCTGAATTTCTTATAAAGATAAAAGATTACAACCAAGGGTGGCTGTGCCAACTACTTGGCCAACCACACCTCCTATGGACACCCTTCCCTGACTTTAGCCAGTCGCAGAGCACACATGGGCTGGAAGTCACCACTACTACACTTGGGCCCAGCAGCTCAGGTAAGAGGAATACTCTACTAGTATCAACTACAAATAGATGCTTGAACCAAAAAGGCTGTGCTGGCAGCCTGGACTGCTTCTCACTGTGAGGCCGGCAGCTACAGGACCCGATGCCCATCCCAGCTGGGAAGCATCTCTCCTATCAGTTACATTAGCTGCAGCTTTCAAGGTAGAGAGTGAAGATAGGCTAGTCCCAAGGTTACTGGCCTCTCCTCTTCTTTCTGGCTTTGTCTCTAGAGTAACCAAGTTGTCCACACTTGGGTGTGGTCAATCGGGGTCTTGGGCTCCAACCAAAAGGATGTTGGAGGGCCAGCCCGAACGAGGCCGCTACCTGGGCCAGCTCGGTGACTGTGTCAGCATCCACTGTTGACATGTCCACGTAGCACTTCCCAGGGCGGATTCCTTGCAGCACACCACTGGGGCCCAGCACCAGCTGTGGGGACACAAGGGAGAAGCAATAGCCCAGGCCCCCAGCCTGATACCCAGGAGTCCCTTAGACCTAAAGTCAGAATTCATTTGCTTTTTGGGCTCATTTCCTCCTTAGGAGCTAAGAAATATTAAGGCTGAAAAGGGAAAAGCAAATAAATAAGCAAGGTTAAAAAAAAGAATTTCTAGTATGTTTCCATTTATCTTTAAAAAAGGAATGTTTATTTTTACCAAAAATTTCCCATTTAAGAGATGGAACCTTGATGCTTAAGTTTTGGGGCTTTTTTGGATTTACTTGGATTAGACTAGTCACCAGGTTAACAAAATGACTACTGCACTTGAACTTTTAAAATACTCAAATGCAGTGATAGCTAAACATAGGAACTTGGCACATGGACCAAAAGCATACTCAGCCCCAAAGCTTTCAGCTCAACAAGAATACATCACAGACCATTTCAGCATAGACCTCAGGGACCCTAGTCATTTTCATTCTTTGTTCTGAATTAAAGGAAGTCTGTATTCAATTTATGCAAACACCCTTCACAATGGGAGATGGCCCCCAGATGGGAAATTCAACCCGCCACATGCAGACGACACTCACTCCGTGTGCAGGGGAGAAGGGGAAGAGGTCAGCCAGCTTTCCTGGCCACAATCTGAGACGCTGAGGGGAGGGAGGGGATCCTTACATCCTTGGCCGCCTTTGGATCCGACACACAGGCAAAGGTGATGTCACAAGTTGAAACAACTTCAGCGGGGGTTCTTCCTAGGCGGGCCCCCTCCTGGATGAACAAATCACACTGCAAAAGTCACAGATCCTAACGTGAGCTGCAGGCAGTACACAATAAACAAGACAATCAGGCCAGAGACACAGTGCCCGGTCCTCTTGGCTGGCCTTCCCAGGCAGGAGATTGAAGCTGAGGTTGGGAGCCCAGGAAGCCAGAGCTGGCAGTCTGGCTTCTTGAGGGAAGTACTTGGGGCCTCTTAAGGACGTCTTGTGTTTTTGCATACCTGGTACCTAGACTGATGTTCTACTTCATAGTAAACATAAAACAAGTGTCTGCCGAAGGATTCCTGTTTGATGACAGGATGTGAACAGTACCTGTCTGCAGCCCTGTGTGGCTGTCTGGGCTGTGGCAAAACCATGCAGTGCCCTGAATTTTCAGTATTGTGCTAGGGAAGCAGGGCTGTGGTTGGGAGGCTGCCACTGATTACTGAGATGTTTCTGGGGATCTAAAAACACCAAATTTTCTTTTCTGAGAATTAAGACCACCCAGAACATCTCAAGACAAAACACATCATTAATACTTCAGTGCATTTCCTTTGTCCAAAGGCATTTAAAAAGTAATTAGAATAATTTGAACCTACTATTTTGTATCCAACTTCTAGTATTTTGTAAGACATTTATCCATATTGTAGTCTCTTATAATTATCACTTACAATGGGCGGCTGCAAAATATTCCATTAAGAGGATTTATCCAATGGCTCCCATGCAGTTTGAAATCTGGACTGCTTTTAACTATAAATGACTCTAAGAAATATCTTTATGTACAATACTTCCCCTCTATGTTTTGAATTTAGATCTCTAAGAATGAAACACGCTCCAAATAGTTTTCAAGCTCTTATTAAATTTAGAGGCAATATAAAATGATCATTAGCACTGAGTATATCACTTAGAAACAACAAACAAGCATCCATAAACACATTAAAATTTTATCCTACTTGATTTAACCAGCTAAATATAGCAAATTTTTGGTGATACATTATGATTACTTCTGATTACTCTAATCCTATTATGTTTGCTATAAGCACTTTAATTAATGTATCTTTCAATTTTATTTATTTTTTTTTGTTGTGGGGAGTACTGTTGAAAACTTCACCTTTTGTATGGTGCCAGGTGGGTACTGGGAATATTGGGAGAAATACTTTGTAAAGTATATGATGATCTAACCACTATGCTGTATACTTGAAACTAATACAAAATAGTATTAAATGTAAATTGTAATTGAAAAAAAGAAAAAAGACCTATTCCTCTTTTTCTTTAGTGATTTCAACTGCATCTAGGCTTAGAGAGATCTATGTTAACATTTAAATTTATTTTCTTCTCGTTTTTCCTTTGGAAAAAAATTCAGTAATCTATCTAGAATATATTTTATTATGCAGTAGGAAGAGAGATTAGTATTTCCTCAAACTTCTAACCAGCTGTTCTATACTTCCTTAATATCTCCCCATGTGACTTGGCTAAGCAATGCCTCTTTCTTCACTTCTTATTATATCATGTTCTAGTTTTCACCTTGGGCTTTCTCTCAGCTCTAGACATACTCTGCAGCTTCTCCACTTTGACCTGTGTCATCCTTTCAGTATTTTTGGTCTCCAGGGAGTCATATCTGAAGCCACTTCTGCAAACTAGGTCTTGCACCTAGAGTTTTCCCTAACCCCTGATGGAATACACACTTCTCACACTCTCTGTCCCAGCCTGCTCTAAATTATTTGAATCAACTGTCAAAAATGTAATTGACCACCTTCCTCACCAAGTGGCACCCTTGCCCACTAAGTTTCAAGTCAAAGCTTAAGAACATAATCTTGCCCTGGCTGGTGAGGCTCAGTGGATTGAGTGCCAGCCTGCAGACTGAAAGGTCACCAGTTTGATTCCCAGTCAGGGCACATGCCTGGGTTGCAGGCCAGGTCCCCCCAGCTGGGGGGTGTGTGAGAGGCAACTGATCAATGTTCTCTCACACACTGATGTTTCTCTCCCTCTCTTTCTCCCTACCTCCCCCTTCTCTAAAAAATAAATAAATAAAAATTTTAAAAAATAAGATTTTACTTATTTACTTTTTAGAGAGAAGGGGAGGGAGGAAGAAAGAGAGAGAGAGAAACGTCAACGTGTGGTTGCCTCTCATGTGCCCCCCACTGAGGGACCTGGCCCACAACCTAGGCATGGGCCCTGACTGGCAATTGAACCAGTGACCCTTTGGTTTGCAGGCTGGTGCTCAATCCACTGAGCCACACCAGCTAGGACAATTAAATAAAATCTTAACAAAAACAAAACATGATCTTTTGTCATTCACAGCTATCTGGGTAGTGCAAGTTTTCCCTATAATTCTAAATCATAAGGACTACTCTCTTTCTGTTTCTTGGTATTCTAGGACACGCAACAGACCTGAAACTTCTGGTTGTTTAACATGGCAACTGATTGATAGTCCTTCATGGTGCCCTTGACACTAGATGGAGAATGTGACATTACTATTTCCTCAACTTTCTAACCAGTCATCCTGAATAGAACTTACTGACCAACCCTTCTATTTCACTGACTCATAGAGAGCAACCTCTATCAGAGGAAGTCCTAGGCGTTCTGGGTGACCTGGTGGGTCTGTGTGTTTGCTATAGCACAAGTGCATTTTGGCCTTTTAGTATGTGGCTTTATATTATTATGTTTTCACTTCTGCTTGGGAGAGACCTGCTCATTATTCTCCCTTTTTTAAAAATTTAAAAGTGTCTCTCGTTTTTCCAGAAGAATCACAGAATCATTTTTTATTAGGATTCTTTTATACAAATTCCATGAGGACTGTCATAAGGATTAAATCGTTTTTTAAAGACCACATTTACTACATAATTTGTGCCAGGCACTGTGCTGAGAACCTTACATCATCTCAATTATCTTCACACTCCCATGAAGCACGGGCTTTGCTGTCATCATTTTATAGGCCTAGGGAGATACACTATCTTGCTGAAGAGGACAAACAGTAGAGTCACTTAGATTAGGTCTGCCCTACTCCAAACCAAAGTTTGACCTGCTTTGCTCTACAGCCTTCCTGTAAATTAATCTGGAAAGAATAGCCTTGTTTATAACATTTAGGCTGTCTAATCAAGAAAACAGGAAGACCAGAGGCACTTCTATCAAAAGATAATGTACTTATAAGTAAACTCCCTAATTTTCCAGTTTTCTTGGCAATCTGCCACTGTGCACCTTAGATTTCCTGGGTATCCTTAGCCTTGAATCACAAACTGGCCTGCTGATGGGACCTCTGTTACAGCAAAGTGAATTTTTTACTTTTGCCTAGAACATTTTTTTTACCAATTTTATTGGAATTATATATTTTTTCATTTCTAGAAGCAGACTAAATGGAAGTATTAATGTTCTGCTGTGCTGTAAAATGCATTTTTCTCTACTTATTGGAGTAGAGATAGATACCGTTTTCCATTCAGAATGTTTAAATCTGTATATAGTCTAACCTTTTTATTCTTGATGATTTGGGGTTTCAAATCTTAAGATTAAGTTCTTTTTACCCCAGGACTATAAAATATCCTCCTAAATGTATTTAATCCTCTAGATTTTATTTTTTTCGTTGAGTTTTTTTATCTACTGGGGCTTATTTTTGCATATACTGTTGAGGCAGAGGTCAGAATAATCCAGTAGCCAGGCAGATGAAGAGCTAGAAAAACTAATTTAAAAGGGGCAAAGAAGCGATGACTATTTCATTCTATTCTTGGTAATTATACAAGTAGGTTTAAGATCATGTCTTGGAAGCATTTCCGGTACAGATTAAAAGTGAGAGTGACCTGCAATGCAGCAAGCTTGGCATTTTATGCTTCCACTGCCTGATATTCTGGGGTTGATGAGAAGGTTTCCAATCTAGGAACCTTGAATATGTTCCTTTCTGCGCTTCCAGCCCTGCACTATCTTCCCCTTGAATAAGTAGCCTACCAAAAGGGCACTCATGCATTCACAACTGTAACTCACAAAAACTGTAGGAGAACCAAAAGCTCAAAAGCAAAGACTGACAGGAGCGACGACGCTCTGCTCACACGCACTTCTGGATGCTGCGACTCAGCCTGTCGCTCTTTTGCCTAGAACATTTTTGTTAATTCAAATCCTTTAGCTCTGCCAACTCCTTCCACAATCACACCTCATTTCAGCCTTCACCTCTGCACATAAGGGCATCTTGTACCCAGTCATTTCACAAATCCACGTTCACTTCGTTACACTTTGTTGCTCAAGAAGCCAGTCCTTTCTCAGTCTTTCCTTTGTTCCTGGCAAGTGGTGTTTAATTTTTTGGTACTCACACCACAGTTCTTCACCTTTTCTTAGATGACACCTTGATGGGATTCAGGGCCTTTATTATAAAAGGTGCACATTCACAGCTTTGGAATTCCAAGTCAGGGCATGCATAGACCCCTTGAAGCTTTGGGCTGCCACCTTAGGTTAAAAACTTCTAAACCTGTTCTGTCCTATATGGTAGCCACTAACCAGAAGGGACTGCTTGAATTTAAATGAAATGAAATGAAAAATTCAATTTTTTAGTCATACTAGTCTTGATTCAAGCTTTCAACAGCCACATGTGGCCGGCAGCTGCAGCACTGGACAGTGCAGACGCAGAACGCCGTCACCGCAGAGTGCTGCACTGCACAGCTGTTAGCACAGTCCAGATGACTGGAAACAGTGCAGCCACTGAAAAGCAGGAAGCAGACCTGTCTGCACACATCCCTTATCAATGAATTCATAATATATGCACACTCATGTTTCCATGGCATGGAAAAAAGGTTGCAAAAACCTCACAAGAGTTAGTTCAGGTAATGGCAGGGAAGAGAGGAATTTTCACTTAGTTTTATACCTCTGGGTATGTTTTTTTTTAATCCTCATCTGAGGATATTTAAATTGATTTGAGACAGAGGGAGAGAGAGACAGACACAGTGAGAGAAACATCAATTAGTTGCCTTCCATATATGCCCAGACAGGGGATCAAACCCACAACTTAGGTATGCGCTCTGACTGGGAATCAAACACGCAACCTCTTGGTGTACAGCTGAGGCCCCCAATCTTTTTGTAATTAGGGACTGGTTTCACGGAAGACAATTTTTCCATGGCCAGGGGTGGAGGAAATGGTTTTGGGAAGATTTAAGCACATTACATTCAAGCTCACCAGCTTGGCTCCTAACAGGCCTTGGACCAGTACTGGTACATGGCCAGGGGGTTGGGGACATCTGGTGTACGGGACAATGCTCCAATCAACTGAGCTACCTGACCAGGGATACTACATGTGGGTATTTTTAAAATGTTTAGTTTTTTTACTAATACTCTAAGCTTATTTATCTACACCTCCACCTGCCTGAATAAGAGCTTGGCTTCTCTTACACCATCATGTACAGGATGCTGAGTGAAGACATCAGAAGACATTCCCATCCTTAGTCACCCGAACTCCATGGGCCAAGGAGTCCCACCCTGCCTGATAAGCACCACTCATTAATGCTTACTTTCTCTGCAGTCCGGTTCCAGACAGTCACCGTGTGACCCATTTTTAGTAAGTTGGAGACAATGCCACTTCCCATGAGGCCGAGGCCCAAAAATCCTATCCTGAAAAAGAGACGGAATGGTAAGTTTGGGATGGAGTGGAAAGGACAAGGTAAGAAGGTATCCCAAACACTGCAGACTCTGCTGCCTCATAAACCTGGAGTGGAACTTCAGACCACCAGAAATACCGCTTAGCAGTGTCCACACACCATGAACACAGAGCCAGATGTGGCACATGTAGATTGTGCCTTTTCTTATTTCGCTATTGTTTAACAGTGTCCCAAAATTTAAATGGGCATTTCCAAACCTTGACTGCCACAGAAAGAAGTATGCCACATATGGTTTAGGGCAATTGTTCCAAATCATTTCCTTGCTGCTTTGACAGAGGATCTGACCTTACAATTCCATGACAAGAAAGCAGATACCTTTTTTCGGCTTTGCAACAATTTCAAGTATTAGGCCTTCAGATGCCACTTTTAAAAGCACATCACGATCCCTGACTGAGTAACTGAAATGATTTGTCAGAGCCAGCCACCTTCCTCAATGGCAGAAGTCAGGGTTCCAGTCTTCCCCTACCTCTCCAGACGCCAAACCTGCACTACCTTTGTATTCTTCTGGTTAGCAGAGACAAGCTTTGTCCTTCTCCTTCAAAGCTTCACCTGAGCTTTGGAGCCAACCTTTCCCAGTGTGTGAGTTCTTTCCATGCTTGCCTTCTCCTGCACCTTTCCCCATCACTGCCGTCTGTTGGCCTATCCCCTTCTCTGTTCCCCCCCACGCCCTTCTCACTGCAGGCCCATTATGATCCTTCTTATGCTCTGCTTATCCTCGCCTCCTATAGCCTACTCCTACCTGCAACCCTGATCACTTGGGGACTATTAGCTATTACTGCTTTTACAGATGATTTTACCTTGCCCAAATATCTTTTCTTGGTTCCAATACTTCCTCACATGTGACTTGGCTAAGCAATGCCTCTTTCTTCACTTCTTATTATATCATGTTCTAGTTTTCACCTTGGGCTTTCTCTCAGCTCTAGACATACTCTTCAGCTTCTCCACTTTGACCTGTGTCATCCTTTCAGTATTTTCGGTCTCCAGGGAGTCATATCTGAAGCCACTTCTGCAAACTAGGTCTTGCACCTAGAGTTTTCCCTAACCCCTGATGGAATATGCACTTCTCACACTCTGTCCCAGCCTGCTTTAATTATTTGAATCAAATGTCAAAAATGTAATTGACCACCTTCCTCACCAAGTGGCACCCTTGCCCACTAAGTTTCAAGTCAAAGCTCAAAAACACAATCGTTTTTCAGTCATGGCTCTCTGGGTAGTGCGAGTTTTCTCTAAGAGTCTAAAACTCGAGGACTAATTCTCTTTTGTTTCTTGGTATCCTAGGACACACAGCAGACCTGAAGCTTCAACACGGCAATTGACAAGCCTTCATGGTGGCCTTGAGACAAGATGGAGAATGTGGACTAAGTGGACTGAGAACAATACAGCCGGTTAGCTTTGTAGTTGGTATCACACTCAGGTTAAAAAGGTATTAAAATCCTTGGCTGGTGTGGCTCAGTGGATTGAGCACTGGCCTGTGAACCAAAGGGTTTTGGGCCAGGTCCTCAGTTGGGGGCATGCTAGAGGCAACCACTCATTGATGTTTCTCTCCCTCTTTTTCTCCCTTCTCCTCTGTCTAAAATAAATAAATAAAATCTTAAAAAAAAAGAGAGAGAAAGCAATGAAAAAAAGTATTTGATTATAGGGGCATAATGGGCCTTGGGTAAAAGCACTGGGATTCTCCTTAACCAGTCCTAGTTATTTTTCTTCGTTAAAATCAACATAATCCTCATCTAATGAATGGGTGACACCCATCTCAAATCCCCTCTTTTTAATCCTCACCAGAGGATACGTTTATTGATTTTAAAAAGAGGGAGAGAGAGAAGGGAGGGAAGGAGAGTAGAGAGAGGGAGAGAGACACTGATATAAGCAACACTGCTCAGTTGCCTCCTATATGCATCCAACCAGGGATCGAACCCACAACCTACGTTTGTGCCCTGACCAGGGATCTAACCTGCAACCTTTGGGTGCATGGAACAACACTCCAACCAACTGAGCTTCCCGGCCAGGACCCATCCCCCTTTTTATTAGCATATAATGTGCCTCTATGTCCTCCACTCTACAAAGGAAGTTCACCCCAAATAACTGGTAGCAGTGATTTTGGTAGTACAAAAAATTAGGAACGAAGTAAAAGATGTCTTGGTTTTAGTCTGAGAAAGAAGCTTTTGAAAGACACAGATAGGAAATTCAGACGTAGCTATCTTGCTCAGAAGAATGCTCCTTCTTAGCAAAGAACCTTTTTCATCATCACGACTCTGGAAACACAACTGGCCAATAGAGTAAGGGAAAAGGTGAGTGTAGGCACAACATAAGGTTTGGGGACCACAGACAAGGCTCTCCCACCTGCCTAAGTGGGACACAGAGGCACAGGGAGGTATGAGAAGGACTGAGAGCTGACAGCAGGGAAAGCCAGGGAGGGCAGGAAGATAAGTTTTGTTCTAAATATCTATCTCATGTCCCCCACAGTCAAACTGAGGGTTTTCATCGCAGCTCTACTAAGCTTGGCATTCTCAAAGTATAGTCTCCTGACTATCAGCAATAGCTATCTGAAAGGCATACCTTGCAACAGCAAGGTTGCAAACCTTGTCCAAAGTACAATTTTTGGGGCTCCACCAGAGACCTACGGAGAAAACCCCAGGGGTGGGCCTAACAATCAGTGCTTTACCAGCAGCCTTCCAGGTGATTCTGAGGCACAGAAAACGTCTAAGAACCACAGAACCGAGTGTTCCCTGCTCACAGACTCACCAGTGACCTAGGAAGCCATCTGCAATATACACTTAAAGACAACTTTTATCTCCTTCAAGTCAATGTACTCCTAGGCAAATCATCACCAGTAAAGATTACAACTTACCTCTTTTCTTTACATTCAATTCCAGAAATAGCTATGGCACAACCCTTAAAGAGCCCCCCTGGGGTCGTTCCCCACCCCCAGCAGACCCAGAGCCACAGGAAGCCTTTCGTTAAAGGTCCTACTTTTTGTCTGTGGGTGTGATGCTTCCATTCACGGCTGTGCTGTCTGCTGCCTGGATGGAGGTGGACCCTGTCTCCTAGGGAAAGGAAGCACAAATCATCAGGTCAGTCTGCCCACGGCAAGACCCCAGGGGGAGATTAAAAACAGGGAGGTGTGGAACCCACATACCTCTTCACATATTTTCAACTTCTTTGTGATTGCCTGGTAACAGACAGCTGGCTAATAAAGAGGGTGAAAAAACCCACTTATTAAGCTGAACACTTAACCAGTCTTCATTTTAATTTATCTAAAAAGTTAGTTCTAACATGGGATGTTATGACAAAATCTTATTTGGTGTTCAGTTTTATTGAATGTTTAGATGACACAGAAGTTAACACACCTCATTCAATTCTCCATGCAATGCTGCAAGGTCCTTTTGTTGACGATGACATTAAGAATCAGAGGTGTTAAGTCATGTGCCCAGAATTACAGAACAGCCAGCTGGTCAGTGTAACTGGGCTTGGAACCCAGCTCTGACCAACTTAACAGATCTTATCAAGGCTTGGCCTAACCCATGGCTTTGCAGTCACTTCAGGAAACTGTCCCTCCATACCTGGAGGGCTACGGAGACTGTCTACCGAGCAGCCATGGGCTATCTCACAGCTGGCTGACAGCTTGCGAGGTTTGGTTTCTGCCCTAGACTCTGAAGGCAACCATAAACATCTCAAGCACACAGCTGACGAGTTTTAAAATCTCTTTTTTTTTTTTTGGCAGGGTGAGGGGGAGGTTTTTAATTTTAACAATACCTGATTCACAAGTGGGCCCTTATGCAACTTTTTAACTAGCTGCTCTAGGCAGAGTGGTACAGGCAGAGCCCAACTTTTCAGACTAGTAAGGTAATGGAGTAACACTGTCCCTCATGCTAGCCCCTGACCAAGGATCAAGAACTTCAAAGAATAACTCACCTTCTCAGTCTGGCTGAGCAGGAAGTGATGGAAATGAGGGTCTGCATCTTTAACCGGCTGAAACAAGAAAATTATTAAATAAAACAAGTCATCTTCCACTAAAGGTCATTTCCTTCTGCCTGGTAACTGCTCTTCTCTGGATGAAATACCTCTGGAAGCTGATCTTAATTTTATAACTGCCTGGAAACTCTTCCCATTGTTGGTCTAAGCCTTTTATAAATGACTTCTGTTCCAGCTAAAGGAAAACCTGCTTCAAGTATATATTTCTGCCAGCTTGGTGTACAAATTATTCCAGTAACAGTGTGAGAAAATATTTAAAAGGCATACTAATGTTTTTATTTTTATTTATTAATTTGAGAGAGAGAGAAAGAGAGAAAGACAGACTGATGTGTTGATCCACTTGTTTATGTATTCATTGGTTGATTCTTGTCTGTGCCTTAACTGGGGATCAAACTTGCAACCCTGGCATGTTGGGACAACATTAACCATGTGAGCTACCTGGCCAGGGCAGGCATACTAGTATTTTTAAAGCCCAGAATTCATTAGTCATGTTGGACAACAGCTGACAAGGCCAAATCAATTTTGAGGACTCTTATTCAGTTTTAGGGTTTTGGCCTAGTTGTGTCTGGTACCGGGCCCTTGAGTGCTTTTTCCCCACTGAGGATTGACAATGATAGAAATAAGGTGGCAGCAACTGCACAACTGCCAAGGGCTTTTCATAATTAGGCCCAGTTACATGAAAAGGGTGCATCTATACCAGGGGTGTCAAACTCATTTTCATTAGGGGCCACGTCAGCCTCGCAGTTGCCTTCAAAGGGCCAAAATAATTTTAGGACTGTATAAATGTAACTACTCCTTAACTGTTAAGGAGTTAAAATTATATTCAGCCTTTTGAAGGCAACCGTGAGGCTGATGTGGCCCCTGGTGAAAATGAGTTTGACATCCCTGATCTATATACCAAGGATGGAATAATGTATGGATACTAAGTATCAAAGTTGTGTATACAGACAATGAAAGAGGGTTTATAAAGCATCAAATGAAAAAATCTGTAGATGATCCTGCTTTTGTGAAAAATAACACCAGTCCCAACAACACGAACTACACGTGTGTGTGTGTGTGTGTATGTGTGTATAAATAAGTTAGTAAATGATGTCTAAGTGGATATAACAAAGGAGCTGGAGTAAGTTACATCAAACTTAACAGTGAGCAGTCCTGAGAGTGGAGACTTGCACTCTTTACCTCATACTCCTCTGTACTGTGTCGCAATTAAAAAAAAAAACCCTTGTCCTGGCTGGTGTGGCTCAGTGGATTGAGCACTGGCTTGTAAACTGAAAGGTTGCCAGTCTGATCCCCGGTCAGGGCACATGCCTGGGTTGCATGCCAGGTCCCCGGCTGGGGCGTGAAAGGCAACCCATCAATGTATCTCATATACACACATCGATGTATCTCTCCCTCTCTTTCTCTCTCCCTTCCCATCAAGCTAAAAGTAATAAAATCTTAAAAATAAAAAACACCCAAAACTTCTCACGAAAAGTAGGAGAAGTATATCGCAGTCAGGCCAGGAAACCAGCTCAGAGGCCAGCCCTGTCCTGGCCTGTGGGAGAGCTCCTTACCTCACTCACAGTCGGCTGCCATTTAAATGCGGCCATGGGTCCTGCCATTATCCCCTTCACAGTACTAGACTCAGGAATGGTGAGATCCTACAGAGGGAAAGGCATTATCGTCAAGACATCGTGGGGACCTCAGAAACAGATGTCTTCCTGCTCCAAATCGGGGGGCACCTCTTTACTTCTCTGCTTCCTTTAGTCACATTCCACCCAAACCAAAGCCCTGGACAGCTCCAATGGTCTCAGTGTCAGTTAAGCCCAAATCTCCAGCCATGGTTCTAATGACTGTCCATTGGTAGAAACAGAGCAAGTGTTCATCAACAAGAGTGAGCCTTTCTTCTCTGTTCCTGAAATCATAAAATGTGTTCTTGTGTGTAATGAATGAAAGCCCATGGTCTTCAGTGTTGTCACAGAGAAAAATCCCTTATGGTGAACAATAAACATGAAGAAAGTAGTACTAGCTTCAGAAATAATCCACCAGATCTCAGGAAAAACTAAGAAAGCCACATGGTACCATGAGGAAATCTGCCCAATATTTTTTTAGATACCAAGTGACAAAGCCAGAATTAGAATTCGGGGTGACCTGGAGCCAAGAGCCCCACCCTCCCCTCAGACTGATGCAAGGAGAAGACCAGCACAACGAGGCTGGTTCCTCTTTGTCAAGGGTCTGACCCACTGTCCTGGGCAAAAAGGCACTGTTCCAGCTTTACAACTGGCCTGCTCTTGTCCCCTCCACCACTGACTTTACCTCCTACTCCCTTTCTTCATCTGCTATCTTCCAGCCACAGTGGACGACATCCCAACATTTCTACTTGGATATCTAGTGGGAATTTCAACATGCCCAACCAAAGTCTTGATTTCCCTGTCCAAATGGCTCCTTCCACAGGCTTCCCAATCTCAGAAAACAGTAACTCCATTCCACCAGGCCAAGATCCTTGGGAGTCCTTCTTGATTCTACCCTCCTCTCTCCTCTAATCCATTGGCTTTACAAATGGGAATCCAAAACCCCTTTTTCTCAGCACTCCCACTATTGACACCCAAGGCTCAGGACACCACTGCTTGTGACTGTAGCAAAAGGAATCTCCCTGTTTCTGTTCTGGACCCCTGCCCCTACAGTCTAGTATGTGCACAGCAGCCAGAGTGAACAGCCCACTTCTCTGCCTAAAACTGGCTTCCTGTCTCACAGTCAAGCTAGAAGCTTTGTTATTGTGGCCTGTAGGGCCCCAAATGTGCTGCAACCTCCAATCCATGCTAATCTCCAACCCCATGTCCTGTTCTTTCTCTCCCCTCACTATTCTTCAGCTCACCAGCACCCCCTTGGCCCTCTACCCCATTCCCCTCAAACACCAAACATGCAACTGCCTCAGTGCCTTTGCACTGCTGGGAACACTCTTCCAACAGTTACCTACTTGGTTCATATACTCGTTTTAGTTCTCTGTTGAAATGCCACCTTATCAGAGTTCCTTCCCTGAGCTCTCTGTATCTTCTCCCACTAGAATGTGATGCTGATGATGACTATAATGACAGCAAATGCTTTTACAGGGTTTAGCATGTACCAGACATTAGTACACTATTTATATGTATGCTCTCACATAATTATCATAACCTCATGAAATAGAATTATTATCATCTCCACTTTACAGGGAAGAAAACTGAGATACAGAGGGCTTAAGTAACCTTGCCTAAGGTCACAGAGCTAATAATGAGTGTGGCAGATAAAATTTAAACCCAGGGAACTTTGGCTTCAGGGTCTATGTTATTATAAGTAAATTCTATGAATCTAAGAATTTTGCCAATTTTGTTTATTTTATACCCCACACTGGGAACCATTCCTGGCACACAGTTGGTATTGGATATTTATTGAAAAAAGATGAACATAACAAGGGCCTTGTCTATTTTTCACGCTGCTGTATCTCTAGACATCTGGACTGTGGTGGAGAGGCTCAAAAACATTTGTTGAATAAAGGGGTTTGGGGAAAAGAGGCCTAGTGCAGTATTGCCAAAAAGAATTTTCTGTCATGATGGACATGCTCCATACATGCACCAATACTATAGCCACTAGTCACAGGTCCACCAAGGAGCATCAGATATGTGGCTAGTATGACCGAAATACTGAATTTTAAATTGTATTGGATTTAAATGTAAACAGTCACCTGTGACTAGGAGAAGCACAGCTTTAGTGACTTCCCTAAGACCAAAATGACAGAATGAGAGTAAGGCAGAGAACACAGCTCTCCATCTAGCACATGCCAAAGGTCTTGACTCCCAAATCGGTGCTCTCTGCACCAGTCTGGATTTTAGGACAGCCACAGGACAGGCAGTTCTATTGTGTCAGGTGCTTTGTGCTTAGGGTTGTAGTTCTCAGCTCAGGACTTGGCCAAATGTCCAGACACAAACCCAGCCTCTGCCTGCCTGCGTGTAATTGACACCTCTACCATCAAGGTCAGTCTTTTCTGTTAACCCTCACGGGACAGGAGAAGAACAGCAATCACCATGGGCTTTGCCCAATTATCAGCATAGGCTACTGTTGTTTCAGAGAACAGCTTGCCAGCCAAATGACAATTACTATGGCAACACACATACACTTTTTAGACCACAGAATATATCAAATCATAAGAGGCACTAAAATTTCAAAACCAAGCAGATTCCCTATGTTCCTGAAGGTGCTTAACTAAGATCAACAGTCTGAACTGAAACTGTCATCTCCCCAGCACCACTAGCCAAGCTCTTTTCCTCTCCTAACAAATCCTTCATTAAAGGCTAGGTCAAGCATAGAAACCTTGCAGAAGGAACCCCCCTAAAGGTCAACAGCAGGCAGAGCTCCTGGATGGAGATCTGGTTCTGAGAATAGCAGTAGGAATGTTACAACTGCCCTAAAGGGTAAACTCCTTTTTACTGGGAGCTTATAAGGAGTCCCTCCCAGTGAGCCTGGCAGTGGTCTCTGGGACTGCACCAAAACACTGCCTTCACTGTACAACAGGCTACTGCTAAGAAAGAACAAAGGTATCACATTCATCACATACTTAATGCAATGCGCTACAGGCATTGTCCTATGTGCTTTGCTCGTGTCACTCATTTACCCGTATTCTGCCATGTATAATGTGTACTTTTTTGCCCCAATTTTTGAGGGAAAAATAATGATGTGCATTATACATGGGTATAGTGACTGCATACCATGGGTACAATAATGGGCATGGTAATCCCGGGTATAACGCACACAAAAACATGGGTGTGCGTTATACACAGAAAAATATGGGAATTCTCACAACAAATCTAAGAGGTAGGTATTTTTTTTTTTTATGCCTAATGATCAGATGAGAAAACTAAGGCAAAGGTGATTGGTCGAGGTCACACAAATGTAGCAAGTCATGGATTCAAACTCAAGGCCCTCCTGCTAACCTCTCCTTTATATTTCCCTTTATCCAAAAAGAAGTAATTTCTTTCCAGGGCTAGCAGAGGAGTTAGCAAGATCCATGGCTTAAGATACCAGACAAAATGAATTTGGAGAACTGTATAAAACCTGATGTCCCAGATTCCTCTGGATCCTTGGAAATAAATTCAACTAGATCAAATGAGATCGTACCTCCTAAACAGTATTCCCCACAATGTAGTGGCAGTTTTCTAAACCAGCTGCCTTTGGCTCATGGTCACCCACGGCTGTCCCCACACTACAGTAACCCTCATCTTAGGTCATCTGACAGTATGAAGGGCCTCCTCTAATAAGGAGGTCACCCAGTGGTAGCCCACGAGCTAGATCTAGCCAAGAGATGTTCCCTTGGAATAAATGTTTTAAAATTTTGAGTTAGCTACTGACATTTAAAATTGGAACATTTCACAAAAAAATCTGTATTTCCAGCTTCTCTTGAGAAAAACCAGACAATTTGGCAAAAGTTAGCTGGAACTCCATGGACAGAGCATGTCCCCCGCAGGGCCACCAGCCACTGCCAATCTAATGCTCTCAGCATGGAGGCAGGGCAGAGCCATTGAACCTCCTGCTTGAGCCATTTCTTCTAGCATTAGTTGGCTCCACTCACTTCCATTACCTGTCTGGTCTTGCTGGTGTCTGAATTTGCAAATCTCAATCTGATGTCTAGCATTTCATCACAGCCTCATCACCCAACTGTTTCTGCCAGCCATCTGGCTTCTTACCCCTTGATCCTGCTCTCACAATTTCCTGTGTTAGACAGACTACCAAACTACATCTCAAATTCTTCTCCCTTGGCATCTAAGACTTCACAAAAATCTTTACAAGAAGGAGAGGGGTATGCTATTTCTGCTTCATTTCATTTTGCTGGCTTTTCTGACTCCTCTTACCCTAAACTACAGGCATACTAACCGCAAAGCAGAGTCCTGCCCTTCACTCATCTCCCTCCTTTATTTCCCAAACTCAAAACCCACCTAGTCTCATGGATCCAACATTCTTCCTACATATTTGCTTCCCACATTTACTTTTCTGTTCTGGTACTCCAAGTCTGCCGGGTGGTCTAGGCATTATCCCAAATGCATCACATTCAAATGCGAACTGGTCTTCCTGCCTCATAAGCCGGCTCCTCCTGACTTCTCTGCCTTTTTTTTTTAATTTTACTTATCGATTTTAGAGAGGAAGGAAGAGAGAGAGAAACACCGACTTGTTGTTCTACCCATTCATGCATCCACTGGGTGATTTCTGCATGCACCCTGACTGGGGATCGAACCCACAACCTTGGCATATGGGGATGATGCTCCAACCAAGTTAGTACCTGGCCAGGACCTGACTCCTCTGCTTTAAGAAAGTCATCACCATTTCCCCAGGTACAAACTTGAATAATCATCTCTCTTTCCCTTTCCCATTCATCCCCAATATAACCAGTTGCCAAATCTTATAAACTCTTCCTCTGAACTACCTCTCAGTTTCTTTCAATAATCTGCTACCATCCTGTCAGGATAGCTCCTTATGAACACACACCTGGGTTTAGCATTCTAATTATCTTTGAGCCTTTCTCCTCTGCCCTCCATGATTATTAACACACAGCTTGGAGCACACTGCCACTTCCACACCCAGCTCAAACAACTTCATGGCACCCTACTGACTTCTGGACAATACAACACTGCTTAAGTAGACCTCAACACTCTCCACATTCCAATGACAACCTACTTTTATCTCTCAGCTCTCCTTCCTGTCCTCTCCCTGTACTGACAATATCCATACTGATATCAAGCCCCACGTGAGCTGTGCCTTCCACCTTCTGAATGCCTTCCCTTCTTTCTTGCTAAATCCTTTCCAGTGCCAGCCCTTGCATGCTGCTCAGGTGGACCATTCTCCTGACTCGAGCATTTAGTTGAATGCATGATCCTTTCCTGTCTT
The DNA here is from genome assembly GCA_004027735.1 of Carollia perspicillata. Classification (NCBI taxonomy): domain Eukaryota; kingdom Metazoa; phylum Chordata; class Mammalia; order Chiroptera; family Phyllostomidae; genus Carollia; species Carollia perspicillata. Next base: position 4,492 of record PVKM010008913.1, on the reverse strand, counting down.
GTGTCCTTACTTCATTCCTGTGCATCCGGGCTGCGTCCTTCCCCTGGTCTCCAGGACTCTTTGGGACAGCACTTAGCACAGGACTCTACGTTCATTCAGTGCACTGAAGCATACTGTAGAGCTCAACTCTGCCGCATACAAAAGGAAGTCACTAATCCCAGAAGCTGCAGACATAAAACAAACCTTCTCATCCTTTGGGGGCCGACCCCGCTTCCGGGGACTCTGCTCTTGAGCTCTTTTCAGAGGGGACTTGGAGCCTCTCTCTGAAGAGCCTGAAGACACCCTCTTCTTTCCTTCTCCCATGTTCTTCTTCACCTTCCCTTCAGACAGGCTAAGCTTGCGCTTCTCATCACCTGAGTTTGGCCTACTTCTCTCCTCACTGGAATTACGCCGATTCTTGTCATCAGCAGAATTGTGGGATGATGTCTGAAAGTTTAACAATAATAATGATAACCACAATAGCCACTGCCATCACCACCACCATTTACATGAGCCATGCCCTATGATGGGCACTTTACATGCATTATCTGCACAACTACCCTATGAAACAGGCTCTGCTGTTGTCCCCTCTTACATTTGGGGAAGCAGATTAAAAACAAAGACAAAAACAAAAACAAAAGTCAAGTCACTTGCCCATAGTCCCAAAGCTAAGAAGTGAGATTTACACCCAGGCAGTGGATATATCCTAGAAGCTGTGCTCCTAATCTGACCTATAAAAGGAGAAATGAGCTACGCTATACTCAGATACTTCTTCTGGGTCCAAGTGACTTTTCTAAGAGCAACAATCTATTTCAGAAAGGTTAGCCGCAAGCACGCGGATTTTCAAGCTGATTACCAAAACGCTGATACCTCAGAACTGAACTGGCTCTCTCTCTACTGGCATTTCATAAGAATATAGTTTTGAGTTTGGGTTATATTTAATCTGTTAGTTACTATGCAAAAATAATTGGTCTGGCATTGGCATAAATCAAGAATCACAGAGTCTCTCACCTGGTCTTTCCCTTTGGCTCTCCTGAGGAACTCTTCCACAGCATCAACAGCTTGCTGGAATCGTTTTCCCTTGTTAATCTTTATCATTTCCTCCTTATGCGCATGATATGGCTTTAGCTGTTCCACTTTGATCCAGGCACTGGCAGAAAACATACATAGAAAGGGTATGATCCACACTGCCTCTGCCAGAAAGTATCAAAGACCTCACCACAGCAGAACGCAATGCAGTGTTCATTTGCTTTAACTGGACTTTGAAACAGGCCTGTCAGTTTTTCCAAACATGCTACTGACCACCCCAAGCTCTTGAGCCTAAAAGTATGTTTTCTTGGAACAAACAAGCCAAGCAGAACAACAAGCAAAATCAGAATATCCTCCAAATGAAATCAATGTGTCACAGGTTATTTCTATTCCTATTCACCAGCCTCCCACACTGAACCACACACACCATGCCACTTGCTCCGGACAGAGAAAACCTGGAGGTGCTCTCCCATTCTCACCACACAGAATGGACAGCTGGCTACACATGGGTCCCAGAAAATCAGGGCACCTGCCGCTCAGCAACAACCTAAACCATATTGACTGACAACCTGTCAATCAACTCAGAATCAGGGATTCTATGAGGGCTAAAGAAATGCAACTAAAACCTTCTGCTCTTACAGATATTTGCAGCTGTAGAGCTGATATTTGCTCATAAACGATTGTATCCATAGCTACTAGACCACATAAAACATGTGACACATGGCTTGGAATGAGGGCAGCAGTCACAAAGGGAGGCCATTAAAAACAAGATTCTGCTTGTGATTACAGGTAGGGAAACATATTTTCTAATATTTAATTTGTAATTCCTAACACCAGTACATAACACGTGAACGTGGAAAAAGCCCTCAACTGTCAACTCCGGAATATCTGACCGACCACACTTATCTGAACAAATCTGTCCCAACTGACTTTCTGAGGTTTCCCTATTGACATTCAGTTTCCCAGTATAAAGGAGAGAATTTTATAGGCTCGCCACGGTAACAATTTATATGTCTTATCCTGTAACACTCACAGGCTTCACAGTATAACCTTCTGAAAACGTGGGTGAGGTTAAGCATATAGCAACTGGGCTATCACACTAACTTAGGGTTCTTTCTGTCAGAGAAAGTTGGAGAATATCCAATGATAACAGTAAAAGTGCTAACCTCTGTACATAAAAACAGTGCTACCAACAGACACCTGTCCTTTGAGTGACGATGGGTCTGAACAAACACAACAGCCCAGGGCCATCAGCCTACAAATGTGAGAGCAAACCAGGACTAAGCAGGTTATCCATGAGTAAACAAAACTAGACAGAAGGGATGACAAATGGGCACTCAGACACTGTTCTCACTGCATAGAGCTTCCACTGGATGGTGTAAGCAGGTACTTTTTTCATGACCAATTAATTTTAAAGTTTGAAATTTGACACTACAAGCCCACAGGTCCAATCTATAGGGAGGCAAACTGGAATTAAATTTCAACCCCACATTGTCTGGCAAGTACACCACTGAACTGACCCTCTTGCCTTTCCTTGCGTATATAATGTTTCTAAGGACAGACCATCAGAGCAATCAGATACAAAGCCAGATGCGCCCTGAAAAGCAAGTTAAGCTGTCACACTAACTAGTGGCTCGAATATGACACAAGTATCAGTAATGAAGCTTAAAGAAACACAGCCCTCAAGACAGGTCTCTTCCTTTTCTGAACTTCCCATCAGAAGGTGAGACTTGCACAAGTTCCATTAAGAGACCAATGGTGTGATATCCATGGAGCCCTTGAGCTGGGACAAAACACTGTAAGAATCCAAACCCCTACTCTACCTCCCAACCACTTAATGGAGAGACATCTGTGCACGAAACACAAATAAATACATGCCGATGTTTCACTAAAGCATTTTACTGATTTCTGCCAGGAACACAATCAAAATTCCATTCAACCTGAAGACTGGCATTTGATACACTAAAATGAAATTTTCCTCTCTGATAATCTTTGAAAACTGAAAACGGTTTGCTAAATGAACTTAAAACAATAATATAACTTCAGAAAAATAAATGCAAGAAATGTTAGTCTACTTAAGAAATCAACCTGTTGTTGGAGAATTCTATTACATCAGAAAAACAAAATAGCCCTGGCCAGGTAGCTCAGTTGGTTAGTGTCCTCCCGATACACCAAAGTTGTGGGTTCAATCCTGGTCAGGGCATATACAAGAAGCAACCAATGAATGCATAAATAAGTGGAACAAAAAACAGATGTTTCTCTCTTTCCTGTCCTCTATCCCATTAAAATCAATTTAAAAAATCCAGTAAATAAAAAGGCAGCCCTCCAAAGCCCCAGAATTCCTTCTCAAAAGCAAACCAAGCTGAAATCCCTTTGGCTGGCTGAACAGAATTTTTTCTCTAATGCCTATAGTACTGCAAAAACCCTGTCTCCTTAAAGATGGTATGCTTTTTAGCAGAAGCTTCAATAATGCACCACTCTCCTATTCACTGAGGCTCATCAGGTAGGCCTGGCATGCAAATGGTGCTCAATAAATAATTACAGGGTAAATGATGCCTTCTGGGCACATTCAGGGTGACTCTGAGTTAAATCTTTTAAGGTTTTAGTGGCTTTTTGTAGTTGTTACTGTTGGTATATATTTTTTTAGCTACTGCTGTTTTTCTTGATATGGTTGTAACCCATGATTTCCCTCAAGTCATTCTCCCAATGCCTACATGAAGATGGACCTTTTCTGCCCAACTTGCTGTAGGATGGGAAGTCAGAAAAATCAAGCTTGGTCAAGTTGTGTCTGAAGTAGTGCCTTTGCTTTTATGTACAAGAAAGTTAATCACATATTGTTTGTAGAAGTAAACGCCTGAAACCAAAGTAACTAACAATCAGTGAGGTCATTACAAAGTATGAAATGAAAGCTCCCTTAAGCTATTTGGCTAAGAGGGAAAAAAAGCAAGATGCAGAGCAGTGTAGTGTATCACCACTTGTGTGAAAGTGAGGAAGAAGGAACAGGTAGCTTCTTGATCATACAATACTATCTCTAGAGGGCTACACCCTAAGAAACACTGGGTAACAGTGGGCAAAGAATTGGGTGGCTGAGGGACAGAGATGAATGGAACCCTTTCATAGTTTATAGCTAGAGTTTTTCAAGGGGAACTATAAACATGTATTATCTTTAAAAAACATCAAATCAACAGTAAAGACCTCTGCTATAGAATAAGGACTCTGACTGCCCAGAGGATTTCCCCCATTACTTCTGTGTTTATAAGGTTTGTTCAGGTGGGTAGTGGTTTATCTGCATCTGTGCAGTACGGTCAAAAGCAGCTAACTTACCCTGGTATTCTGATACACCTCTTACCAAGTATTTTCCTTTGTGAATATAAACCTTTCATTTAGCCAACCTCAGATTATCCACTTCACTAAAAATGTATTTAAAAACTTCACATTTTCAAAAACTTCCATAGTATTTGACCTGCTCTACCCTTAAATTAGA
>PVKM010008912.1:0-38026 GCA_004027735.1 Carollia perspicillata | reverse complement strand
TCGCAAATTAGATGAAAACATGAAGGCTACACTAAGTGAAATGAAAGAAAATGCACAGGGAACCAACAGTGATAGGAAGGAAACTGGAACTCAAATCAATGGAGTGGACTAGAAGGAAGAAAGAAACAACCAAACAGAAAAGAATGAAGAAACAAGAATTCAAAAAAATGAGGAGAGGCCTAGAAACCTCCAGGACATCTTTAAACATTCCAACATCCAAATTATAGGGATACCAGAAGGGGAAGAGGAAGAGCAACAAGTGGAAAACTTATTTGAACAAATAATAAAGGAGAACTTTCCCAATCTGGCAAAGAAAATAGACTTCCAGGAAGTCCAGGAAGCTCAGAGAGTCCCCAAAGATGTTGGACCCAAAGAGGAACACACCAAGGCACATCAGAATTACATTAGCCAAGATTAAAATGAAGGAGAGAATCCTAGAAGCAGCAAGACATAAGGAGACAGTTACCCATAAGCAGTGCCCATAAGATTGTCATTTGATTTCTCAAAAGAGACCTTGAAGGCAAGAAGGGGCTGGAAAAAAGTATGCCAAGTCATGAAAGGCAAGGACCTACATCCAAGATTGCTCTATACAGCAAAGCTTTCATTTAGAATGGAAGGGCAGATAAAACGCTTCTCAGATAAGGTCAAGTTCAAGGAATTCATCATCACCAAGCCCCTATTATATGAAATGTTAAAGGGACTTATCTAAGAAAATGCAGATAAAAAATATGAACAGTAAAATGACAACAAATTCATAGTTATTAACAACCACCTAAAACAAAAACAAAAGCAAACTAAGCAAACAACTAGAACAGGAACAGAACCACAGAAATGGAGATCACATGGAGGGTTAACAACAGCATAGTGATAGGGGGAGACTGGGGGAAAAGGTAGAGAGAATAAGTAGCATAGATGGTAGGTAGAAAATAGAAAGGTGGAGGATAAGAATAGTATAGGAAATATAGAAGGCGAAGAACTTAATGTACGACCCATGGACATGAACTAATGGGGTGGAATGTGGGTGCGAGGGGGTGTGCATGGTGGAGGGGAGTGAAGGGAGGAAATGGAACAACTGTAATACTATAATCAATAAAATAAATTGAATAAAACTGAATATGCTATAAAATATGTGTGTAAAGGTGTCAGAGACCTATCCAAGCAAAGATGATTAGTGAAATCAAGAACCAGAGAGGTGAGTGGATGACCCACGGTTTCTTTTTCTCTGAAGGCCTTTGCTGATTCTGTGTTCAGGAGAGAAGGCAGATGATTTGGGCTTTGTCCCAGCAGGAGGCCAACTCTGGGGAAAAAAGAAATATTAGTGCTTTTGGCAGTCTCATAAGGCCAGAGAGAGAAACTGGAGATTTGAGAGATAACAAATATATAATCATTTTTGCCTTCAAGACATTTTCAAATTTGTGAAGTGCAAGTAGGAGAGAAAAAAGCTATGCAAACTGATTAATATAATTCGAGAGCCACAGGGAGATGGATGTTTAGATGATAGCACTTAGCACTTGAAAACCCTGGAAAGGTAGGCCCTAGAATCATAGGACGAACCAGATGGTTAAACTGATCCTTACCAAAACCTCAATCCTGGCTTGCCTCACACAGCCCTGATAGGATAGTCATTTGAGCAAAGAAAGAGATGTTCTATATTATCTGGAGCCTTTATAATTTTATGTGCCAAAGGACAGAGCAAAATTGATCAATATAAATTAAAAATGGCAATAGAAATACTATTAAAAGTGATCTAGACACTAAAGTTAACAGTTAAGAATATTTAAATAGCCATACTTGATCTTGATATAGTAAATAAAATGTAGAAAACTGAATAAAAGTAAAGAGAGAATTTCGCCAAAAATTAGGAATGAAAGAGAAGCAAATGGTGATTAAAAAATTTAAATGGTCAGTACCTAAAGTGGCTTTCATAGTAGATTGAAGAAATAATGGCAATTTTTTTTCCAAATTGTTGAAGTATATCAACTCTAGATTCAAGAATCTTTGTAAACCTGAGCAAGACAAACACAAAAAAATTCCACTTGACATATCATAATATGATTGCTGATAGATTGTGGGGGAGGGGGAAGACAGAGACATAGACATAGCGACATGAGACAGAAAGAAGAGATATAGCAGCAAGAGAAAAAATGTAAATTAGTTTCAAAGAAGAACAGTTAGACAGGGAGCTAAGTTTTCAATAGAAATATGGAAAGATGTTTTTGAATAAATAAAATATAAGATTCTTCTAAGAAAAAGAAGCAAAATTATACTAAAAGAAGGAAAATTATTCCTACTTTTAAAATTTAAATTAAGATACATGAAATTAAAATAAAAACAAATGCTACTTATAAACATCATAAATATAAAAAAACAATATATTTAAAAGTAAAGAGATGGAAAATAGTAATATTATGACAACAATAACCAAAAGAAATCTATTTTTATATTAACTTCACAGCATATTTTAACACAGAAATCATTTCTGGTGAGAAAAAGAATTATTTCATAATGATAAGATCATCAATCCACCAGAAAGTTATATACTTTAAAATCAATATGCACTCAATAACATGAAAATACAAAGTCTGTCCAGAAAATATCTGGCCATCTAATATGAAAAATAGAGACATTTATTGAAGATTACAAGATGAAAAAACATTGTACATAGGACAACGATGTCTCAATCCCCTCCAAAGTAGGCACCTTGGGGCCTCACACAGTTCCTGCAATCGTCATCAGCTGCCCCATTGTATTTTCCTGAATCTCACTGACAGTTGCAAATCTCTTCCCTTTGAAAAGTGATTTTAGTTTTGAGAAGAAAAGCCAGAAGTTGCAGGTCCCAAATTTGGGCTGTAGTGGGGCTGAGTCACCTAGGTGATTTGATGTCTCGCCAAAAATCTCTGCACAAGACGTGATGCATGAGCAGGTACGTTGTCATGATGAAGCTGCCAATCACCAGTTGCTAAAGCTGCGGTCTTCTGAATAATCAAATAGTTTCTGTGGAGGAATGCTCAAGCTTAAAGCAAAACTTGATGCAGATTGATTGCTCAATTTCCTCAGTCATTTTGAATGCAACTGCCATATAGTACGCGTGCTCACTCTACAGCATCTGCCACTCCCACTGACTAGTACAGTGAAGTCATCATTGTTCATACATGTGCATTACAGTCCACTGCCTTGGCTGCCAGGTTACATTAATGTCATGCAAACTGTTCTCTGTGTATTAACAATGGCTGGACTTTTCCCGGACAGACCTTGTATTTGCAACAAAATTGATAAATTAAAAAAGAGTAGATAAATCCACATGCACAATGAGAGACAAAACATTCTCAATATCTGATAGAAAAGAAAGATAAAAAGATATAAATCAACAGAAAATTTTATTAACAAATTTGAGTTAATTGAAATATATACAATATTGCTTTTACCAACTACAAAATACATATTTTATCCATACATTAAATATTTACCAAGTTAACCATATACTGCATTATAGAAAAACCCTTAAAAATTTCAAAGGATTGACTTCCCTCAAAGTAAGTAAAATGCCAATAGAGAGACTAAACTGGCAATTAATGAGAGAAAACTAGAAAATCACCACTGTTAGCAATTAAGCAGCCATTTTCTAAGGAACACACAAATCAAAAACAATCACAGAAAAATTAGAAAATATTTTTAAAGATTTTTATTTATTTGTTTTTAAAGAGAGGGAAAGGTTGGGAGAAAGAGAGACAGAGAAACATCAATGTGTGGCTGCCTCTAACATGCCCCCTACTGGGGACCTGGCCTGCAACCCGGGCATGTGCCCTGACTGGGAATTGAACTGGCAACACTTTGGTCTGGAGGCCAGCACTCAATCCCCTGAGCTACACCAAGCAGGGAAAAATTAGAAAATATTTTTAACTAAATGATAAGAATATCATATTTGAACACTTGTAGAATGCAGCTAGAATTTTTAGACTAAAATTATAGCTTTTGAAAAGCATATTTAGAAAACAGTGTTGAAAATCAATAACCTATTCTTTCATATCAATAAAAGAAAAGCAAAAGAAAGTAGAAAGAAGAAAATAATAAAAATATAGGAAAAAAGCAGTGTAATAGAAGTACTAAAATACAATACGAAAAATGAACAAAAGTTGGTGTTTGAAGGGTTAATAAAGTTAGTAAGTATTATTATATCTTCACTTAAACCCACATAGTATCAGGCCCATAACAATCTGGGTTAACAAAGAAAGAAAGTAATTAATAAAAATTTAGGGCAGTTTGTCATGAAACAATTTAAAAGATATTTATGTTTGGTGTTATAAGAAAAGTATTTTATCAGCTAGTTTTGCACTCAAAATGTTTTGAGGTGAAATATATACATCATACCACTATATAAAGCAGTAAAAACTCTTTTTGCTACTTCTTATGCCTGAGCAGTCAAAAACTAGTAGGAAAATTATCAATTATACTGATTTAATTTATTTTAAATCATAGAATTTAAATTTACTTGCACCCATATTATTGCTTAGAAATGCTGTCCTTCACACTGAAAAACTCCCAAGAGTACTGAACTCACCAATCCCACATCCACCCATACACATTCATGAAATGTCCTCAAATTCTAACTGTCTAATAAGATCAACATCATCTAACTATGATATCTGAAGTTAAATTATTTGTTTTTAATTTTTGGTCTTTGTTGCTCACATATAAATTTGTGATCAAAAACAGATTATTGTCTCTTTCAGGGCCACCTCTCCAGCATCTAAAACAGTGTTGGGAACAAAATAAACACCTAAATATTTACTAAGAGATATATTGTGGGTTAGTGTTTTATTACCATGGACCAGGTTATCAAGCCACTTATCCCTCTGGAAACTAAAGCACAGTATAAAGTGCTATAAGTATCTTCCCAAAAGCAAGAAAATTGTCATAAAAGAGTAAAGTACTACTGAGCTAACTATAAGGAGATTAAGAGACACAAAGAGAGATGCAGATAACCAAAATACTGAAGCCACTTTTCTGAAGAATTTGCAGATCCCTGAAAACTGAAGCTTTCATTTGGCTACCTCATCAGGTGAGATAGATAGAAGAAAAAACTCAGTGGGCATGCAAAATAAGAAGCTTATAGGAAAATCTCTTTTTGCTATGCACAATTTTCAAAGTGCTAAATGCTTGAGGTAAAAGGATAAACCAGAAGCATACACACAACTACACTCAAATGATGGATTAAAGGAAAGATTATCTTGGCACCGAAGTTGGGTGAAATTATTGCAGCTCCAATTTTTAAAACTATCCTTTCCCACTAAAATGCCTATGTTCCTTTGACAAAGACCAATTGGCTCTATTAATGTGGGTCAATTTCTGGGCTTGGTATTCTGTTCCATTGATCTATGTGTCTATTGCTTTGCCAGTATAACTTTGTCTTGACTGCTGGAACTTAATAGTATTAAAATTGGGTAATGTCCTCCAGTTTTTTTATTCTTCAGTATTGTGTTGGCTATTCTTGGTCTTCTGCATTTCTATATGTTTTTGAAGTCAGTTTTTCAGTAATTGCAAAAATAACTTCTTAGGATTTTGATTGAGAGTGCATTGAATCTATAGAAGAATTTGGAAAGAACTGACATTTTAACGATGTTGAATTTTCTTATTATAAACATAAAATACTTTTTATCTAACATACTGTGAACTGCAGATTGACAAAGAGAAGACAGAGAGAGAGACACAAACAGACAAACAGAAAGAGAATGAAAGAAGGAAGAGGATGAGAAGAAAAAGAAGAAGAAGAAAAGGGGAGGGAAGAAGGGAAAGGGGAGAAAAGTGTCAAGGTTATATTTTGAGAGGTATGGGATGAGAATTTTTCATACCAAGTGAAAAACATCAATCCAGTCCTGACTGGTGTGGCTCAGTGGGTTATGCATCATCACCCTGCAAACCTAAAGGTCATCAGTTCAATTCCTGGTCAGGGCATATATGCCTGGGTTGTGGGCCAGGTCCCCAGCTGGGTAAGTGTGAGAGGCAATAATAGATCAATGTTTTTCTCACACACTGATGTTTCTCTCTTTCTCCCTCCCTACCCCTCTCTCTAAAAATAAATTGATAAAATCTTTAAAAACAAAAGAAAATAAAAAGAAAAACACCAATCCATAAATTCCTCTAAAAAAGTAGCAGGATTTTAAAAATATACATAATCTTAGATGCCTTACAATAAAACCACCAAACACCAAAGGCCATGAAAAGATTTTTAAACAACCAGACAATTCTTTTTAATAGCATTGAAAATAGTGATAACCAAACTGAAGGATGATACTTCAAAGAGCTTCAGTAATAACTGCAAGGGAGTAAAACTGAATCTGCAGTAGAATCAAAGATTTCTCGACCCCAGTTAAAATAGTTTTAAAGAATATATGTGAAATTAATGCATTTTCTGATAACCTGAGATTGTCACTAGAGGATTTCACTAAGGAAAATTCTAAAGGATATATTTTAGACAGAGGAAAATGATACCATGTAGAAAAACTGAAATTCAAAAAAAACCAAAGGCCACAAAAATAGTGAATATGTGAGTAAATTTTTTAAAAAACACACTTAGTTTCCCTCATTTTTTACATTAGTTTCAATAAACTAGTAAGTACCAAATAAATCTCACACAGACCTGTACGATATACATAGAAAAAAATTACAATACCTTCTTGGGAATCATTAAGGAAAATCTATGTATTTGGAGAGATGCTCCATGATTATGATTAGAAAACTCAATATTTTAAAAATATCAGTTTTTCCAAAATTAATTATCAATGTCTTAAAACTTTATCAGATTCCAAAAGGCATTTTATGAAACATAAACTTGCTTCTAATATGTATATTAAAATGAAGAAAGTAAAAAATTATCAAGAAATAATAAACAAATTAAATTAGACTTTTACTTCATTGTAATTACAAGAGAATTCTACACGCGTTAAAGACATAAACCTTAAAATATCTGTAAGATTATAAAAATAAGTGTGAAACAATACATGAAATCAGTGTGTGGGCATAAAGTGTAATGGAAAAAATTAATAAACTCTAAAACTTAAACTAAAAAATTTGTTTACCAAAATCACCAAATAGAGAGTAAAAACAAAAGATACATGGGGAGAAGCTATTTACAATAAAAATAGCAAAAGGGGTGGATCTGGTAGATAGAGAGACTTACAAATAAATAAATGGCCAAAAGACTGGAAGAGGCACTTTACAAAAGATTATATTCAAGGCCATTACATGATAATGTGTTTGATTTTACTAGTAATTAGGTCAATACAAATTGAAATCGAAGTCTGAAAATTCTCAGACACTAATAATATATGGGTGCATCAACATAACTACCAAAGAAGAAAATTCGGCATTATCCAGCAAAAAACAAAATTCACATTCCATAGGTCTTATCACTTTTGTTTTTTAATAATATTTTTAAAATATTTTATTTATTCCTATTATTTTTGTACATAGGAAGAGGACCTAAAGGAACAGACACACAGATGCCTAGAGACAGGTACAAGAATTTCCACAGGACATGCTTATGACATCAAATTCTACCAACAACCCAAACAGCCACTGACATAAGAATTGGATAACAGGGGCAAGAAGAGGAAGGTTCCTCAAGAAACATGTATAAAGGACCCATGGACAAAGACAATGTAGGGGGGGAGCACTGACTGTGGGAGGTGGGGCTAGGTAAGGCAGGGGAAGAGTAATGGGGGTGGGGAAATGGGGACAGTTGTAATTGAACAACAGTAAAAAATAAATTATAAGTAAATTGTGCTATACTCAACAAAGAAATACTGTGCATCAATGCAAATGAATGAGCTACAACTGCATTCAACAAAATAAATAAATCTCACAGGTGTAATGATGAAGAAAGAAGTAAAAATCATGAATACATATATTTGGCTCGAGTGTTATGTAGTTCAAAATCTCTCAAAACTAAAGCATATTGTTTAAGAATGTTTAAGTATTTGTAAACAGTATTTTAAAAGGCAAGAAAATGGGGTTCCAGTATAAATGGCAGCATAGGTAAATGTGGTACTTGAATCCTCCCACAATCACATCACAATTACAACTGAACTACAGAACAATCATCATTCAGAACCACCTAAAACGTAGCTGAATGGAAGTCCTACAACTAAGGATATAAAGAAGCCACACTGACACTGGCAGGAGGGGCAGAGACATATAACAAGCCAGTCCCACACCTACATGTGGCAGATAAAAATCTGGAGGGACACCTGGAGTGCAGAGGTTTCCCCTGAGGCGTGAGGGATTCCAGCCCCACACCAGGCCCTCCAGCCCAGGGCCCAATGCTGGGAAGCGAAGTTCCCATACATCTAATAGTAAAATACAGGATTGAGGCTGAGGAAAATGGAAGGCCCTGGAATCCAAGGCAGTTCCTCTCAAAGGGCCCCTACATGTTGGACTTACTCCCTCTGAGCCCCAGTGCTGGGGCAGCAGCTCAAAAGGCACCAGGGACATATAGGGAGGAAGTGACTTCTGTGGCAAGGTGGTCAGGTAGAGCTGGAGGGACAGGTTTCTCCCAGACAGAAGTGCTGGCAGAGGCCCTTGTTCCTTCCCCACAGAGCAGCAGGTAGGCTCCATGAGTCCCATCAACCTAACAGAGTTTACTCAGCCCTGGTGATCCCCTGAGATCCACCCCACCCAAATTTCTGGCCCAACCCAAGTCTTCTCCAGTGGCTTTTCCATACAAACGGCCTATCTTAGCTAATGCTTCAAACTTTCCTAAAATCTTTCAAACAAGCATTATCTGGCCTCAGTGTTCTGTGTACCTCTTGCTAAGTGGCCTCAGGCTAGGCATTGGCAGCAGCCAGCCTTGGTTCACAGCTGGGCATCCCCTGGGCATCTCCAAGCCCAGCACAAGTAGCAGCCATCTGCAGATCACTTTGTAGCTCATGCTGCGTGGCCCTTAGCAAGGCACAAGCAGAACCAAAATATACCCAAAGATACAGTGAACATTTTGACAGTTTCAAGAAGGGTGTTGGGGATAGGGGACTGTGTTAGAAAGATGAAGGGATTAAGAAGCACAAACTGGTAGTGACAGAATAGTCACAGAGATGTAAAGTACAGCATAGGGACTATGGTCAATAATATTGTAATGACTGCATGGTGTCAGACGGGTACTGGAATTATCAGCGTGATCGCTTTGTAAGTCATATAATGTCCAATAACTAGGTCATATACCTGAACCTGATACAATATTGTATTTCAATTGTAACTAAAAAATAAAAAGTTATTTCAAGGAAAAAATATATTATTCTAAGCAAAATAAGGCAGATACAAAAGGGCAAATATTATATGATTCTACTTACATGAGGTATCTAGAATAGACAAATTCATAGAGACAGAAAGAACAACAGTTATTACTAGGAGCTGAGGGGAGTGGTGATAAGGAGTCATTATTTAAAAGGCACAGAATGGTTGCTCAGATGACAAAAAGGTTCTGGGGATGGATAGTGGTGTTGGCTGCACAACTTTGTGGATGTACTAAATGTCACTGGATTGTACACTTGAAACATAGTTAAGATGGTAAATTTTACACATATTTTACTACAATAAAAATACCAAAAAAGCAAAAAGACAGTAATACTTAACTACCTACTTAGGACAAGGCCTATCAGATAATAATCAATTAGGATAACTCTTATTGTTTTAGCATTATTTAGAATGGAAAAGTAACTTGAATTTGTCATGTGAAATTAGATTATTAATATCTGTTCTAAGGGATGAAGAAATGTTTCAAATTTTTACTTTGCATTCATAATGTATTTTCTTTAAATAATTAAATATTCAAATTAAACATTCCTTTTAATAACAAAAATAAAACAGAACAAAAGGTAAGAAAATAATAATGACAAGAAAAACTGGAAATCTCTGGAGGAAGAGGGGAACTTACAACTGGAAAAGAGAGCAGGAGGGCTCCTCCCATGGCAGTCAAAGATCTATCTTGAAGTAAATGGACCATTCATTAAACTATTCATATATATCTTATTTGGTTTTGTATTTCATATAAATTTTACAATTAAAGAGAAAGATTACAATGAATGGACTATTCTGCCCTTTTAAATTAAAATATTTTTCTCTTTTTCTGTACATTTTGTAATAAAAAACAAAAGGACCTGAGGCGGGTAGGAGTTGATTCTACTTGTGCACTAGAGTTTTCAATAAAAACTTCCAGAATGAATAATTAACTTTCTCTCTTCATACCTTACGTAAAATATTTTTCTCCTTGTTACACTCCCTTCTCTCGAATAAACCTTGCCTGGTTTAACTTTCCTTTCTTGGTTCATTTCCTTATATACTCTCATTTGTTAGGGACTTCTCATAATACCTTTATTTATTTCCTTTTTCTGATAATCTTTAAAATATAATCCACACTGTCCACTTGCATTTCTTTATTTTTTGGTCACTTTTTGAGGCTCCACACTCTGGTTTCTGCCATGATAATTCACCTGAAAGTTCCCAACTCCTCTGACAGCCATATTTAATGACTTTATTTATTATCCTACACTCTGAGTTTGCTGCTGCATTATGTTTGTTTTACTGTATTTGAAAAGCAAAAAACAAACCTTCAAATGCAAACACAGACTGATACCATGATAAAGGATACGGGAAATGGAAGCAAACATACTGTGTCAGTGGACAGAAGAATAATAATGTGTATGGATTAGATAAAAATAAGGTTTAAAGTGAGACCAAAATATGGAAGGAAGATAAAAACACTTAGGGAAATAAGAGGGCTTGAGGAAAGAATGGAGGGCAAAAGCAGAGGAAAACTTGGTGTTAAGGAGCATATGCCAAGGTCAGGGTTCTAGACATGGCCCTTCATATATTTTACTTCACATAATTCTCACAATAAAGTTTTCATTTTATATAAAGTGAAACTGAAGCTCAGAGAAGTTAAATATTTTGCCAAGATGAAAACAGAAAAGCATACGGATCCCAAGCCCATAATCTTAGTGTCAGGTTTCTCTAACACAGACATATGAACAAATGTCAACATCATTAGTCATCAAAGATGCAA
Organism: Carollia perspicillata; assembly: GCA_004027735.1. Taxonomy (NCBI): domain Eukaryota; kingdom Metazoa; phylum Chordata; class Mammalia; order Chiroptera; family Phyllostomidae; genus Carollia; species Carollia perspicillata. The sequence continues at coordinate 26,973 of PVKM010008912.1, read as the reverse complement.
ACTAAATCGCAGTGAGACACCACCTCACACCAGCCAAAATAACTGTCATTAATACAGCAACAAAAAACATGTGCCGTCAAAGATGTGGAGAAATGGGAACCCTCATGCACTGTTGGTGGGAATTCGTGTTGATGTAGCCATTGTAGAAAACAGTATGGAGTTTCCTCAAAAGTTAAAAACTGAATTGCCTTTTGACCCAGGAATTCCACTGCTGGGAACATATTCTAAAAATCCTGAAACACCAGTTCAAAAGAATATGTGCACCCCTATGTTCATAGCAACATTATTTACAAGAGCCAAGATTTGGAAACAGCCTATGCGGCCATCAGTAGATGAGTGGGTAAATACATATAGTACATTTACCCAATGGAATACTACACAACAGTAAAGAAGAAGAAAGTCTTACTTTTGGGGGCAGGATGGATGGAACTGGAGACTATTATGCTAAGTGACATGAGACAGTCAATGAAAGGCAAATATCATATGATCTCACTTATAACTAGAATCTAATGAGCAAACTAAACTAATGAGCAAAATAGAATCAGAGGCACAGAAACATGGAACAGACTGACAGTCGTAGAAGAGAAGGGGGAGGGGGAGACTGGTTGAAAGAAGATGAAAGGAAAATAAAACATATGCATGGACCATGGATATAAACAATGGTGGGGAACTGACTATGAAAATGGGGGGAGAAAAAGGGGGAAGGGGTGAAGGGTAGAAAATTGGAATGACTGTGTAACAGCATAAAAATGAAAATATGAAAAAATATTTAACTTTCAAAAAAAGAGAAAAGGTGAGGAAGGACAGATAGATCATGAAAAAAAACAAAGAAAGCACAAGCAGTTACACTGTTTCAAATGTTTTCATTTGAAAACATTTGCTTCATCTAATCCACCTATCACAGTGTTTTTCGCAACGTAAGAATCAATATCTGGCCAGCTTCACACCTGATATGCAAAAAAAGTTATTTTGCATATCAATAGTAGGCTGGCTAGGGAGATGGGTGTGATTTAAACCCACGCTGTAACTGGGTGGCAGCTCCCCCTGGTTACCATGCCTTCATGAGAGCTTGGAGATGATTCGCTATTATAGGGCCACGCCTACCTGGACAAACTATGGCAACCAAGAAAGGCTGAAACTACAGAAGTGCTTTCTGGAGTAGTGGATTGTGGGAGGAGTCAGAAACAGGTTTTCAAAGGAAGATTCATGCCAGTATTTAAATGCAGGTGTGGCAACCATGCTGGGGCTTAACTGCAGGGTTTTGGGAGTGGAGAGGGGGCCCCCTTGACCACGCAATGTAGGAAGCAGAACAGCAGGATGTAGCAGCCATGCAGACCTCTCTCTCTCCTGGCAGTTTGAAAGAATACAGAAGACTATAAGGGGGACAATGCAATACAATGAGGGAGGACAATGAGAGACCATGCAAGGAAAAAAAAAGGTTGAATGAAAGGACTCTTACTGGTGAGTCATGAGGTGTCACGTGGTTTTGGATTAAGAACTGGAGATTGCAGTGGCAACATAGCTAGTGGTGCTTGGGACCATGGGAGGCCTGCCCAGCCAAGCAGGGATTACTGGGAGGAACCAGAAGTCTAGTCAAGCTAGGGACTTCTATATCTTTTCCCTGATGATATGTACCCCTGACTAGCCTGGTTGGGCACAGAGGGGGAGGAAGGACTGTATGTGGGGCTTGTGGGTGTTTTAAAGGAACTTTGGGATTTTTAACAGTGACAGTACACCATTACTCTGAACCTGTATAACTTCTGAATCAATAGTTCCTTTCCTTTTTACAAAAAATAAAGAATCCAATGATCTATGAATAAAATTTGCCCAAGGTCACATGAATCAATAACATATTATTCATCATTTATTCAATTAGTTATTACTTAGTACACACTTATTAAGTGCCCATTATACACTGAATAATTGGCTATTTAAAGGATTTTATTTCATAAGGAATATGACTGTTAGAAAAATACTACCTTCTGTAAAAGGAGAAAATGATAACATTACTTGGAAATGGATTTTTGCTAAATATAAGAAGTGCCACCCACTAGAGCTACTTCTGACCATGTGATGAAAAATTAAAATGCTGTTCATTTTTCTATTTTATTTTATGATTTTAAGTAACCTTGATTTGAATAACATTAAGCTCCTCTTCCCTATGTCTTAAACTAGCTTGTTGCAGAGTGTGTTAAGTAGGGCCGTCAAATCTATAATAAGGACAACAGGATATAATGCCCAAGGGAGACAGAGTACTTGGTTACTCTCACTCCTAGAAGGAGCTCTCCTAGAAGGAGCTTGTGATGATTCAGCCATCCCAGAGGTCCAGGGACCCAAATGCCCACATGCCACTGTGGGTTCTTGGCTTGAGCAGGAAAGAACTCAAATATGAGCTAGCGTAGAGTTTCAGGTGACGGAGAACTTATTTGTGAAGCAGTGAGACAGAGAGTGGGCTACTCCACACACAGAGCAGCCCATCTCTAGTGGAATTTACTTCTTTACTGAGATTCATTTCATCAAGAGGTAGAGTAGTCAATAAAGGAAAGGAATACTCAAGATTTTTTCTGGGAAAGGGGTGCAGACTTCTCAGAAGAGCCTCAGTGGCCACAGTGTATCCTTATATGTGTTTTCTGTTTCCAATCGTGGCTGCATGGGGTGAGTCATTTAATATGCTAATGTCCTACCATGAGTATATAATGAGGCTAGGGGTTACCACAAAACGAAATCAGTTGCCATGTTGAGTTAAGCTGGTCTTCTGCCAGTTCTAAGTCATAAATCCAGTTCTTAGCCATAAATCCATTGGGGGTTGGTCTCCTTGATTGTCCTTGTAGCCCTTATCAGTTATAGCTGTTTGGCCGCATGCCCTATCTCAGTAATACATGCAGAGGTTCACCCTCAAGGAAGAGAAGCCATCCCCTTACAAGCATACAAGACTTAAGTGAAAACCCATGAGCAGTAATATTCTCCTGAGGAACCTGATTGTACACAGCAAAGATTTGTGATGGCTTTGAGGAGAAATCAGAGGTAAACGAGAATAGCAAAAGGAGAATATTCATAAAGAAAAAATCAGCCGAATTCCAAAGGCATGCTAGAAAACCTAATTGGTATGCCTCAAAACTGTCAAGGTTATCAAAATAAGGAAAGTCTAAAAAACTGTTAGCCAAGAAGAGCTCAAGGAACTGTGATGACTAAGTGGAATGTGGAATCCTGGATGGGATACTGAAGAACAAGAACTAAGGAAATCTGAATAAACAATAGACTTTAGGTAATAATAATGTCTCAACATGGATTCACTAATGGTAAAAAATGTGCCATATCAATACACTAACAACAAGGGAAACTGGGTGCCAGGGATGTGAAAACTCTCTGATTTCTCCAAATTTTTTCTGTAAATCTAAACTTGTTCTAAACTTTAAAGTCCTTATTTTTTCCTTTTAAGAAAGATTATTTGTACTGAACTTACCTTAGGGGAGATTAAGAGCTTGGAGGCACTTTATAAATCTAAAAGTTAAGCTGAATGGTTAAGATGAATTTGTTTGGGAATATTAAAAATAGGAAGGAAAAATATACGTACAGGTAACAGAGGAAGGTGATTTAGTTTACTAGAAATCCTGAAGATGAAAATTTGATCGATAGTGTCTTTGACAAATCGTGACTCATTGAAAAGTAAAATAGTTTTGAGGAGCAATAGAGTTCCTTACTGTTTAGGGTTATACTTGCACCAGCACACTATTCCATTTACAGGAAAATCAGGGGTGTTAAAAACAGAGCCCTTTTCCACCAAGTCAATTGCTTTCTAAATTATATGAGTTATTATGTAAAATGGACTTAGTTTTTTATCATCCATTTAAGATATTATCATTCATTTGAGACCACAGGAGTTATTACATATCTAAGGTGACATTTTATCTCCAATAAATTCTAATTCAGTTCCTATATTAACTGGAGAAACAATTTTAGTGTGCTTAATCAAAATCCTTTATGGATTTTTTATTTCACACCAGTTATAGTATAGTCTTTATCAAAAATAATAATTAAAATATTCATTTGAATAACCACAATGACACTTTTCTCTTCAGTCCCTTTAAGGGAACCTGTCAAAGGAACCAAGCTTGTTTGTCAATCTGTATTCCCCAAAGGTGTCATCATAAGTTGATGGTTTAATTATTTTCTTAGTTTTCCATTTACTTAGAATTTCTCCATAGGTATCATTTGGCAATTTGAATTTAAATAACACATAAATAACTTAGATTTATTGTCACTCCTATAAAACATAAATTTTTCTGGCCCAACATTCATTTGGTTGTTATGTAACTGGCAAACATGTAAATGATTACAATTAGTCTGTTATTTTATACCACACACTTTTGAAAAGGAGAGGGTACACCTTTCCACAGTTATAATGACATTTGTGAAATAGCAAATTGTGAATTTTTGCAAAGTAAAATGCCATATTTGGTTTATTTATATAAGCCTTTATATGCAGTGTTGGTACATAAGATTTATTTCCATCTTATGTCATATTTTTGGTTTAAATTCAGATTGTTTTATAGTTTCATTTACCCCTTTTGTCATAAATTCCTCATTTAAGATTTATATCCTCCCAACATCATTGACTGTATGTTTAATGAGTTTACATTACTGTATATATTTTTAAATCTGTCTTACTTTTTAATATCTTCACCTCTATGATCATATGAACACTAACTACCAAGCTCCTTTGATTAAAGATTTATTTGAAGGCAAAATTTTAGCTATAGTTCTGTGCTTATAACACTCTTTAAATCCTATACACACACACACAGAGCTTATCCAAATCTCTTCAAGAGTTGTTTTTTACTATTTCTACATTTTTTCCTTGAAAACAATTTTTGCTCCATAAGTGGAAACCACATATTTTACTCACATCCTCATCGCATTAGAGAAGGTGACATTCTCCTTCAACAACCCACATCCTTTAAGTCAACTTTGGGTCATTTATTAACCAGAATAAATGATTGTAGTTATTAAACTTGGGGGGAAATCCTTAATTTCTCTCATATCTTTTTGGTTTTTTATAAACCAAATAATTTTCACATTGGTACACAAACATACTACTATATTTTTAAAAAACATAGAATTAGCATACACTAATTTTCAACTCTTTATCTCTTGACTATTAATATCACTTAGTGATACAAATGAAACTTCAAAAGGAACAAGACTTAAATAATTTAATAATACTTTAAGACAATCCTTTCTAGAGTTTTCACAGAGGACTTTGGGTTTCATGGTTGGCATATTTACTTTTAAAACATGTTTTGAATGCCCCTGTCCAGAGCCATCAGCTTGATTTTGGCAAATCCTAGTTCTTAAGTGATTTCAGTGTTCATGTCTAGGCACTTTACTTTAATTTTTTAATACTGTTAGGATGCCTGTATCATATTTTTAATACTGTTAGGATGCCTGGGCCCAATAATCTTTTAAACTTTAAATACAGGTGTTAGCTATTCTCCATCGCATTAATCACTCACTCAAAACATTTTAACACATAAGGAAATAAATCAGCATGAAATGGGATAAGTTGAAATGTTGCTACAGAGTTTATAGAAACTTGGATGCAATTTGGGAAAAATCTGCACAGACTTAAATTTGTTAATTATGGGGGACATTTGAACATGAAAAAAAAACATTGGTAGAAGAGAGGAAAAATATTAAAGCAAAGTATTTGTTAATCATTTTTATTGTTGTTCTATTACAGTTGTCCCAATTTCCCCCCTTTTCCCTCCTCTGCCCAGCCCACCCACCACTCCCACAGTCAGTTCCTCACACTGTTGTCTGTGTCCCTGGGTCACTCATATGTGTTCTTTAAGTAAAGCATTGTTTAATTTTTTATATAATATTTTATGAAACTAATTGGCCTAAAATGTGGTACTTTAATACAGAAAATACCATACTCCATCAAACTTACACAGAAAAGTTATTAAGAATAGTGTGTATTTACCTCCATGTAGTTAGAATTCGAGTCACGACTAATTATGAGCTTGACCACAGTCACTGAGAGTACTCTTCCCCAAAGCAGCACATTCATTGTTCCAAGACCTTGAGAGGAATCCCCCAAAAATGTTTATAAAACAGCCTTGGCTGGTGTAGCTCAGTGGATTGAGCACGGGCCTGTGAACCAAAGGGTCACCGGTTCGATTCCCAGTCAGGGCACGTGCCTGGGTTGTTGGCCAGGTCCCCAGTGGGGACACATGAGAGGCAACCACACATTGATGTTTCTCTCCCACTCTTTCTCCTTCCCTTCCCTCTCTCTAAAAATAAATAAATAAAATATTTTTAAAAAATGTTTATAAAACAATTTAAATCTTAAAGCGTACAGATTTTAGGATTAAGAACCTTTCCTTCCTTACGTAACAATGCTATCATAAATTGCATTTTTACATTATAAACTAAAGAGATTTGGAGATGTAATTCAGATTTTTGTATTAATGGGAAATCATAGTAGAATGTTAACTGAATTATCTCCAAATCTGCATCTGATTTGAAGTGATGGTTTATAAGTGTAATATATTTTTCTGGGTCAATTACTTCTGTGCTCAGTAAAAATAAAATTCTAACCAATAACAGAGGTTGAAATTAAAGAATGAGAAAAAGCATGAAACTCACTCTATGATTAGTTACCTACTTGGGGATTTCTGAAAGAACAGATTTATTGAGTTAATTTAATGAGCTAATCTAAGATTTCTTCCAAGAACATCAGTTTGTCTCATTAGGTTTTTGGACAATTTGCCAAACATAAATAAGTTACAGGAAAAGTTTCTAGTTTCTATGAGTAATATACTTTTCCTATCATTCCATGTCATGAAATTTGGCCTTTTTTCAAATCCCTCATTTATTCTTAAGTATTAGTATTTAAGAACAGTTACTCTTGTATTGATGATAGTAACATCCTAGTATTTCCAGGTAAATCACTGTAGATTGACACCTTCCATGAAACTACTTCCTTTACAATAGTTCTGGGTTCAGCACTTATTTTCCTTTCTGGCTTTCCAGAATCTAATAGGATCTGATAGAATCTAATCATGTGGGTCATTTTAATGACTCATATTTTCATAAACTTTAAGAACCAGTGTTTGTGTAAACGGTTAACAATAAAAAACATAGCAGAAAATTAGTAAATATTATGAAAGGCACCTTGTTTACCTCAGCTTATAGCATTCACATAATTCAATTATGTATATTTCCAATATGTTTCACAAATGGCCAAGAAGCAATAAATATGTCTTGAACTACAAGCTGAAATTTTTCACTTGATTTTGACATTAAGGATATAAAATATAAGCTATAACCCAAATGAGTATTTGTTTGTATTCACACTGAATAGCAATGGGGGAGACTTGGAATTTATGGCCCTACTTTTGTTGCATAGGGTCATTTTTGTCTCCATACAATCGAAAAGAGAGAAGTCTGTTGACTGCCCTTAATTATAATTGATAGGTGGCATTTGACTGAACCCTGCTCAGAAGTTCTCCTGGTCCTTTATTTGCAAATAATAAACAAAACCTTGTGAGGAAATCTTTTTCCATCTTTTGACCAAGGAAGCTGATGGTGATTAAATATAATTTAGCATCCATCCTGACCAAATTCACTATACCTAATATATGACCTGAGGTTTTTTTTCCCTTTATTCATTTTCCCCAGTTCTATTAATATTCAATGGAAAACATTGTATTATTTAAAGTTGTACAACATAATGATTTGATATATGCATATAATGTGAAATAATCACTACAATTAGTTTAGTTAATATCTATCACCTCACATAATTACAGATTTTTTCTAGTGATGAGAACATGTAAGTTCTACTCTCTAAGTGATTTTCAAATATATAATACATTATTGCTAACTATATTCACCATCTCTACATCACAGCCACACTATTCACTCATCTCAAGACTGGAAATATGTACATTGTAGGTGTTCCTCACCTCACATCGCTGGCAACTACCAACTCATTTTCTGTTTCTAAGAGTTCATTTTTTTAATTCCTCATATAACTGATATTATACAGTATTTGTCATTTTCTGTCTGACTTATTTCACTTTTGACATAATGTCCTTGAGGTTCATTTACATGTTGCAAATGGCAGGATTTCCTTCTTTTTCATGGCTGAATACGGCTCCTTTATATATATATATATATATATATATATATATATATATATATATATATATATATATATATACATACCACATATCTTTATCTATTTATCCATTGATGAACACTTAGAGTGTTTGTATGTCTTGGGTATTGTAATAATGCTGCAATAAACATGAAGGTGCAGATATCTTTTTGAAATAATGACCTAATTTCCATCAAATATAAAAGGTCTGTCCAGAGAAAGTCCAGCCATTGTTAATATAACAAGAACGGTTTGCAAGACATCAATGTAACCAAGGAGAGTAGCAGCCAAGGAGAGTGGACTGGAATGCATATGCACGAACAATGACAACTTCACTGTACTAGTTACTGGGGGCAGTAGATGCTGTTGAGTGAGCATGTGTACTGTGTGGCTGTTGCATTCAAAATGACTGAGTGAGTAGAGTAAAAATCAACATTAAATTTTGTGTTAAGCTTGAACATTCCTCCACAGGATCTATTCCAGTGATTCAGAAGGTTGTGGCTATGGGCAAGTGGTGATTGGCAGCTTCATCACGACAACACACTCACTCAGGTATCACGTCTTGTGCAGAGTGTTTTGGCGAGACATCAAATCACCCAGGAGACTCAGCACCTCTACAGCCCAGATTTGGTACCCTGTGACATCTGGCTTTTCCCAAAACTAAAATCACCTTTGAGAGGGAAGAGATTTCACACCATGGATGAGATTGAGGAAAACATGACAGGGGAACTGATGGTGATTGGGAGAACTGTGTGAGGTCCCAAGGTGCCTACTTTGAAGAGGATTGGGACATCATTGTCCTATGTACAATACTTCTTGTACCTTGTATCTTCTTCAATAAATGTCTCTATTTTTCATATTACATGGCTGGATCGTATACCCAGAAATGGAATTGCCAGATCGTTTGGCAGTTCTATTTTTAATTTTTAAGGATCTTCCATACTGTTTTCCATAGTGGCTGCACTAATTTATATTCCCACCAACAGTGCACAGGGTTTCCCTTTCCCCACACCCCATTCTGAGGTAATTTTAATTTAACATCATGAAGTAATAAATACATGGTGTTGTAAATCTTTTTTAAGTAGCAGTTAAACCACACCACAGCCTTTTTCACCTGCCATCCCACACAGCAGACATGGATGAAAGAAAGAAAGTGGGTGATAGAAAGGAAAAGGCAGGCTTCTCAGACTGTTCTTGCTCATGAGGAAGGCCAGAGCAGCGGCCTAGAGCAGGCTCCAGATATCCAGCTGAGCTCCTGTGGGCTCCAAAGAAAACTTGAAAAATCCCAATTAATATTTGAATGCACTGTATTCAGAAATAAGCTTAATATCCGGGCTGTGCAGATGTAACAGGTGAGTGGCACTCTAAAGACAGATTCCAACAGTCGTCGCTTGATCGTAGGTCACCATCACGCGAGGAAAGGAAACTTCCTGTGCTGGAGCATAGGTGGTAACAAGGTCTTGATGTGTTTTGGTCTTTTTTTCAGTTTGCGGAAGACAGGGTTAAAGGGTGATTTGTAGTTCTCTCTCTCTCACTTTTTCTCTGTCACCTATTTATCTGTGTTCCTTGAGTTAGGCTTCTTATGATAAATAAAGGTGGACAATGTGATTATTTATGGGAAGAAAAAAGCAACAAAACAGGCTGATTTTCGGGAATCTAAAACCCTGTTTTCTGAATATCTCCTCTGACAGCCCCTTTCATGTAAGGCTCCATTGTCTTCTCTGTGTTGTTAAATGATACAAGTCAAAGCTGTTCATCAATTTACCCACTCTCCCACCCTGGTCGCTCCCACACTCTCTTGCCATATTAATAGTTCCCCTGAAATCCTATCACTTTGCTGGAGGATTGATGTAAGTCTCCAACAATTAACATAATTACAAGCCTGATTATCTTCTAATTGCATTATGAGTATTTGGTTATTCACTACACAAATTAGAGAAAATTAAAGAGGAGCAAGATCCTGCCGTGTGGGCGTCAAGCTTTCTAAACCAGCTATGGGCATTTGAATGCAAAACAGTAACCCAAAGGCGAAGACTGTTTTATACTTCCGTGGGCTAACAGTTGATGTATTTCATTTTGGAGAACGGTACAATCCTTTATTTATTTATTTTGACTAATGGCACAAAAAATTCTCTCTGAATGGTTTGTAAATTTTAACCAAAATACCAGAAGCATAAATAAGCTGGTTCATGTAATAAGATTTGTGATCAAAAGTAAATAAATAAATGATAGTTCAAAGTACTCTAAGTTAGACGTGGAAGCTGTAACTAAAAATATCAATAATTTTTTTTCTCATCATCAGCATCATCATCCTGGGAACATTCTTTATAGTGAAAAAAAGTATGCATTAAATTCTAAGTAACTCTGAAGTATGTGGTCTTCATAGATCACGCTGCAATATCAGACTCAGACTAAATTTCTCATTAAGTAGGGGCAGAAGTGTCTAAGATTGAATAACCTTTGGTGGAACAGGTAGGGTTGGCCCTCTCCTTACTATGCTACCATGTAATACTCTCTCACTCATCCTTGCTGCCACCCTTGTGCTTGACCCTGTGGGGAGAGCACACTCCTTTTAATATTATGACCAGACCTGTTAACACACATCAAAACAAACAGAAGAAAACACTGTTAAGGTAATTGAACAAGGAGGCCATTACTCTCAAGTGGCTCTAATGCCTTGGTAGCCTAAGAAAACAAATTGAAACCTAAGCCAGAGTCAAATCATCCAAATGCCTGCAGGTTGAGAAATCGAAAGCTAAGAACAACCAATCATCAACAACTAATGAGGCTTTCCCAAATAAGACAACGAAGCTACAGCCAATCAAATTATTTTCTTGCTTTGCTTCTACATCAACTTTATAAGAGCCTTTCCGAAACTCCTATTGACAGAGTACTCCTAACCACTTTCAGTATGGCACTACCATACTCAAATCGACTCTTCAAGGACGTAATGTACCTCCGTTAATCTTTTAACAACACAAAACACAGTTTTCCTTGGGTCCTCATGACACTTTTGGGACCAGCTGAATATTTCAAAGAGAACCTCATTAAATGCTAAGGGAGAAAAAATAAAGACAATTAAAGAAAAAAAACAAACAACAAAAACAGCCAAGTTTTCAAACTACCTGTCCCCCCCTCCATAAGAATTCCCCAAGCACCACTCAGGCTTCCTTTGCCTCTGACTGCTCATCAACATCCACAAGGTATGTGTTGCATCACTTCCTGTCCCACCAATGCAATATTTTGGATGTTGTGATTTTTTTAAAGTCAGGAATTGCGCTCAGGTTTCCCACACCCTCTCAAGCTCAATCAGTGAGAAAAGATGAGCTATTTCCATGACTATTTGGCTGGGGTAAGTTATTCTAACAAAGACCTCATTCAATGTATCCAGGAAAACTGTGTTCCCTACCTTAGCAGACCCTATTGGGACACGATGTAACCCTATGTGGTCACAGGTAGGAACACCAAAATACTTGCCTCAATATAGCTCTTACTCAGGAATCTCTAAACTTTTTCGGAAAATACCCAGCATTGGACGGGTGATGGTAGGCGTGTGCTAGAAACGACCCCGATAGCAGCATCCTTGCTGACAGCTGAAATCTCCTTGCCTACTCACAGTCATGGCCTGAGTGAGAAAAACCGAACATCAGTAATTCCAAATGTGCTCTCCAGAAAGCTGGAGCCCAAGTAAAACATTTTTTTCCTGGTTAAATAGACATCTTAACTGTTATATAAATCACTCTTTATTTGTAACATAGTAACAACCCTCTACTCTGAACTCCTGTAATACTTGTCTGATCCAGTTACTTGACACTCATCCGTTTACTGAGTCAAGACTTATTTAATAAGCACATAGTATGTGTTTGACACAGGAGCAAGGCAGATGCCTGCCCTCCTGGAGCATGTAGTCAAGTAAGAGACACTCTCAGAACTGCATGTTTGAAGGTAGTGGAAGTACAATGTGCTTATATAAAGGGACAATAATGAAAAGAATTTAATTTTAGTAAGAGCAAGCCAAGCCAAACTGAGTGTGGGGGGAATAGGGAAAGGTGAGTAGAGGAAACAAACGCGCCAATATGAGAAAGATAAGGAAACAACATGTGCAAAGCCCACAAGGTAAGTGACTGTGGTGCCTTTAGGAAGCAATATAACATGTGATGGCTGGCCGGCCCATGAAGTGTGAAGCAGGGAGTGCTTTTATGACTTACATAACATTTCATTCATCAAAATTTCCATCACTTGTTTAATGTCTGTCTTGAAGCATAATCTCCACAAGTGCAAGCGCAGTATCTGTCCGGTTCTTCGCTGAGTTCTCTGCGCTAACGCCACCTGGTGCAGACCAGGGGCTCAGGAAGCACTGGTGTAGTGAGAACAACTCGAGATGAGGTTGGGAAACGACCAGGAAGCAGAGCATCAGGGGAATTGCACGCCACGTTAGGGGGTTTGAACATTATCCTGACCACAATGGAAGGTTATCTAAGGGATTTAAACATGAGAAGAACATGATCTCATTTGAATTTTGGAAATGCAGTTTATTTATTCATTTAATAAATAGTGTTGAGTTTCAGGCAATGTGATAGTGTCTAGAAATATAATGGTAAGCAACACCAGATATGGCCTTGGCTTTTATAAGGCTTAGAGTCTATTGAGAGTATAAATGAGATAAATACCGTGCAGAAAGAAACAGTGTCCGCTCAGATCAAGTAGCAATGGAACCTGAACTAGACTGCTGGGTTAAGAGAGTTTTTCCTGGGGATATGACAGTTGGGCTGAGCTGTGTAGCAGGAAATTAAAATAAAAGCAATATTTTTGAAGCTTGTTCACTTATGCCTTAGATTAGAATTTATATTTCCAACTCCGCTTTTAATGCAATAGTACAGAATAAAGATGTCCATGCCATCAATATACATAATATAAATTATAAAATATTTATGCTATTAATATGTATACTAAAATTATGAAATATGAACTCTTCAGAAAAAAGTAAAATGCAGAACATCTAGAATATGATACAATGATTTGAAATAATTATTATAAAATTAGTCAACTTTAAATCTAGTTGTCCTCTAAAGTGCAAATCATAAAAGCAAAAAATAAAGGACTTTTATTTTACTGTTATAGAAATTATAATGCACCTGACTGAGTGCCATAGTTTTTCTACTTTGTACAAAGACTTTCTAGCCTAACTTCCCAGCTACTAGTAAGGAACGAGAAGACCCACCTAATACACAATCTACTATAGTTTCTCCAAAACCAGTAACCAACATTTTCCATCAAACTTCCTCCCAGACAGCCAGGGTGATCAACTAGGAGAGAGAATGTGGATGGGAAATCCATGCTTTATAGTCCACAGTGACACCCATCAAAATCAGTGGGGTAAACAGCCGTTGCCCTCAGAAGTTTTCTTGTGCCCTTACCTCAAAGATTATTCTTCATGAGCTCATCTGTCCACGACTCCCCTTGGCTTTCTCCAAGGCAGAACTAACTAGACACGAGTTATTCCTCCCCTTTATCCTATTTGCTTCTTTGTAAGGTAGAGGTTTGTAACAGCAAACATCAACAAAGGAAAAGGCTCTCTTTCCAGGGCCATCAATGTGAGGTATCCAAAGTTCAACCTTTCAAAAGACTTATTCTAGCCAGTCATTTTTAGCAACCGTGTTCTTAATTCCCCTCATTCTTGCCTCAAAATACATATTTACAAAAACTTTTCAACTGTGCCAGTTCTGTTCCTTTGTTCTGCCGCTTGACAAGGTCTTGTAGACCACTAGAGCTCTCTCCAAAGATGCTATTAACATGTTTTATTTCTAAAACCTAACTTTGATAACTTTTTCTACTTCCATAAAAAATATCTCTGAATACCACCTCTGGCCCAGTAGTGATGACTCTTCAGATAAATAACATTCTGATTACTCAAAAAATTAACATTCTAAAATTAAAGTTATTTTATTAAGATAGTCAAAAGGTTATTTTTCTTTTTGATTTCATTCTTGTGAAAAAATATACATTTTAAAAATGAATTTCAAATTTTAAAATTGATATAAACATTTGTAATTAATAGAAATTTCTCAGGTGGAAGTTTGAGACCTTTCTTGTTGGAAGCTCTGTGTTGTGAAGAACAAATGAAAAATGTGTAAATGCTCAGAAAACAGTAAGCTGCCTCAAAGAGAAAACAGATTATTATTGAAAATTTTTTACATTTCTTAGAACACTTGGTATGGCACCTTGGGAAATCTTGATTCTAAATTAATTATGAAACAAAGCAATTATTTAATATATAGTTGGACTTATGCAGCCCCAAAGTACCATAGTTTCATACACCATTTTATTCATTTATTATAAAGTGAAACAATTTCTGGGAAAATAAAAGTAAAAAAAAATTTCCATTGTAGCTGAAATGATTAAGCCATGATACCAAAGATGGAAAGCCAAAGAGACCTCATTTATTATTTTTCCAGGGGAAGTGGTTTTATTTTATAATGCTTGGTGGAAGATTTACCATGAGGTTAGTATTAGCCTAACTTTGTTTTTTAAAAAGACTGTATTTTTCAGAGAAGTTTTAGGTTTGCAGCAAGAGTGGAAGATACAGAGCTTCCCATATGCCCCCTACCACCACACACACCCCCTCTTGTCCAGCAATACCCCCTGCCAGAGCGGCAAATTAGTTACAACTGAGGAGTCTGCATTGACACATCATTTCCATCCAAAGTCCACAGCGCACAACAGGTGCACTTTTGGTGCTGTTCATATGCTGGGTTTCGACAAGTGTGTGATGGCAGGTGCTCACCGTCGTACTGTCATATGGAGTAGTTCACCTCCCTAAAACTCCTCTGTGCTCTCTGCCCATTCATCCCTCCTGTCTCTCACCCAGGCACCCACTGCCCCTTAGACAAGCTTTTACTATCGTAACACAAGTTCTACAAGATGTTTTAAAATGACATTTTGTCCTTGATCTATTGGTAACAAAATCTTCTTCTTGGATGCCTCTCTTCTACCACCACCAACTCCTACCTTAAAGCAGAATCCCTTTGCTCTATCATAGAACATTGAATAAAAGCCTGTAAGCATTAGTGCAGAGGAATTCATCGAATGTTTAAATTTAAATAACAGTGATGCAATCGTTGAAAAAAATAGGAATTGAAAACTCCCGAGGTAAGCTCTGGGGAAAGAGCAAGGAACACAAGAGGTAGAAGTCCATAATCTTGTCTCACTTACTACATTCTGCCGATAACATCAGACGCACCACGGTTCCGGGTGTTGAGATGGCTGGTACCCTTTTCCAGCTTGCAATCCTGCTTATTGTGCTTACCTATCCAGAGAGCAACAAGATAAGGTGGTAAACGCAAGATTCTTAGGCCCAAAATTGTACCTCACAGCCATCTTCATCATGGCTTCTTACAGTATGAAAATTTTTATTATTATAGGTTTGGTTCAAAAATGTCAGAATTAGAACAAAGGAGTTAGTTAGAGTTAACGTAATTTTGTTTCCCTTAAATCATTTATCTAAACATTCCAAGTAGAAATTCTGAGCTAGGTGACTATGAAAGCAGAGCCAGTCAGGGTTTCTTCTCATTGCAGTCTCCATGGCAGTCCTAATAACAACAACTGTTATCATACTTGGATTGTACATTAGGTGTTCCATATATGAATAACTGTGTGTATGTGTGTATATGCACATATAATTAATTTTATTATATCCCTATAAAATATTATTGCCCACATTTGCCCCCCAAAATGCCATTTTGAATCAAAGCATATCTAGTTAGTATAAACATTAGCCAAAAGGGTGATAAATTCTAAAATAAAATATTTTTAAAAATTATTAGCAGCTAATATTTTAAAAACTAACAGTAATCAAAACAATAGCAGTAGATACCACAAATACAAGTAGAAGTAAATTTAGTAGTCCCTCTTTTACTTCTTCATTCCATTCTTTTAGCAAAGAAATATTAAACACACACTCTGTGCCAAGCTCAATGCTAATTTTAGGAGATGCCATGGTTCATAAGACATACCCCCTGCCTTCCAAGATGGCGACAAAAACAACAAATACACAGGCAATTAAAATAATGTTTATTATTAATCATTAAGCTATGGGTATTTATAGGGTGGCCAGAAAACTGACATGCATACTAAATGATTTTCTGTATACTCCTCTCTAACCTCCACAAAAATTGTTAAATTTCCCTATATCCTTCTGAATATGATCTTGGAAGTCATTACGAAAATCTCTGAGAGAAATGTTTAATTTTCCTGCTATTGCTAACTGAATCTTGAGTAAACGGAAGTTATCCAAGCTTTTTTTCAATAACTTCAAACAGCAACATGACAGAAGATATCTAGAAGAACACAGGAGAAATAAAGCTGTGGTACAGAAGGAGATAGAACAGAGGTTTCTGTTTTGCTTTAAGATTTTATTTATTTATTTTTAGAGAGAGGAGAAGGGAGAGAGAGGGGGGGAAAGAAACATCCATGAGTTTCCTTTTGCATGCCCCCAGCAAGGGTGCCTGGCCTGCAGCCCGGGAGTGGAATGCGCCCTAACAGAGAATCGAATGGGCGACATTTCAGTTTGTGGGACGACACCCCAACCCACTGAGCCACACCAGTCAGGGCACACAGGCCTCTTTTAATCAATGTGCATAGGCACTTTGTGGACACTGCGATCATTTTTAAGACAATACCTACCAATACCCTAGGCTGAAAAGATAGATTTTTTGTAAGCTGTCCTATCAACTAAAAAGAGGAAAAAAGGTATTCCATGAAAAAAAAAATGGTCCATTCTGTCTGCAACTAGAAAAACCACAAACGTGCTTGTCCCTGGGGACAACCTTAACATGTCAGTATGCAGCACACATGCCTTATTTATACTGAGCCATTTCATCACACAGAATATATAAAAATGGTATGTACTCAAGAACAGAGCTCTAATGAAAATAAGTATTTTTACTGCTTAAGCAAGGATATTCTTAAATGAAACTATTGCTTTTCTTTTGCAACTGCACGGTGGTAAAGAACATAATGACTTCTAGCACACTTGGTGTCACTAACTTGATTCATGCTCAAGTCCCAGCAGTTTTAGCCACATCGCTCTGCACCAACCATGGCTTCAGTACCATCGGTGCAAATGTTAATGAAGTGCAGAAGGCAAATGACATCTTGCACACCTCAGAAGTCATCGGCAGGCTTCACTGGAAGGAATGCTGAATTTGAGCATCTCACCCTGTTCTCCCCCTACTTATCCTTATTCCCTCCACTCTTTTCTAATGCCTTTTTATTTTTGAGTTCTTGGACCCATAAAACATGATCAATATTCCTCCTATGTTCTCCTATAATACGTTGTACAGTGGGAGAGAAATGAAAATAAAGTTTGAGATGCTGCTCTTTTCAAATCTAATAATGATAAAGATATCAGAAGTCAATATCACAAAAACAAATTAAAAGTGAATTTACTAGTTCCTCTCTCACTTCTTCATTCCATCTTTTTGAGCAAAAACTCATTACATATTATGCATCCAGTCCACTTCTTATTTTAAATGTTATTTTAGTGGGAGCTCATCAAGTAAAACACTTTATTCTATGAAAGACCCTGTTAAGGAGATAAAAATTATAAGGTACCCCTGGCTGGGTTACTCAGTTGGTTGGAGCATCATCCCGTGCGTCAAAAGGTTGTGGCTTCAGTTCCCAGTCAGGGCACACACCTAGGCTGCGGGTCCCATCTCTGGCTGGGGCACATACAGAAGGCAACTGACCAACATTTCTCTGTTACATCAATGTTTTTCTCCCTTCCTCTCTCTCTACAATCAATAAAACATATCCTCAGGTGAGAATTTAAAAAAAGACTAGGAGAAAACATTTGGAAATCACATTTCTAACGAAAGACTAGAATCTGAAAATATATATGGGGGGGAACCACAAAAAAACTGTAATTATCTTACGAAGGGTGGGGCTCTTGTAGCACAGGCTTCCTCAGCTAAGGGAGTGTTCTAGGAACCCAGTCGGCATTGCTGCGAGAGTCTGCTTTGGGCTTCAGTGATTTTTTGGAAGACTCTTTCAATTCCTTTACCCATTTCTTGATGAATGATTTATTGAGGGGCCCTGCCCACACTGTGCTGAGTGTTCAGCAGTTTTTGACCAAAAACAGCATGACCCCTGTGCCCCACCCTCCCTATTCATCTGCTGTCTCCCCGGAGGGACTTTTTGTTGTCTCCCTGGATGAAAAAACCTTCAAAGGGAAACATTTTGCTGATGTGTAAAAGGTGAAACAAAAAATGGCAGCAGCACTGAAGGGCTTCAAAATAGACAACTTCAAACCTGTTTTGAGCAGTGGAAAAAATGTCTCAGTAGGTGTATGGCATCAAATGGAGAATACTTTGAAGGTGACTGATGTTTAAACATGTAAGAATAAACACACAAATTTTTACAAATAAATGTGGGGTTTTGGGGGGTCCCACCTTGTAAATAACTTTCAAAATTCAATACCTGTTTTAAAAAAGGAATACGAATCAAAATAAACCACAAACATGAACAGACATTTCACCAAAGAGAACTTTCAACTGGCAAATAAGCTCATAAAAATATGTTTTACTTTATTAGCCTTAAGAATATGCAAATTAAAGCCAAGGTATCACTACACATTTATCATAATAAAATGCAACAGCAACACAAAATGACAGTGAGGATGCAAAGAAAGTGAGTCATTCATACATTATTTATGGGAATGTAAAATGGTACAAATAATTCTCGGGAAAGTTTGACAATTTCTTATAAATCTAAATATGCAACTGTCCAAAATCTAGCAATTTCACTCATGGGCATTTATCCCAGAGAAACAAAATATTATGTTCACAGAACCTACACACAAATATTCATAGAAGCTCTATTTATAATAAGAAGTCCCAAACTGGAAATAACTTAAATGCCTTCCAAAGGGTGAATGGCTTAATAAACTTTAGTATATCCACATTGAGGAATATTATTCAGCAATGAAAAGAAACTATTAATATATACCAGAACTTGGATGAATCTCTAGGAAATTAGGCCGAGTGAAAAAAAAAGCCCATCCTAACAAATTATATATGCTGTATTATTAAAGTAATGCAATATTCTTGAAATTAGAAAATTACTAATATAGATAACACATCAATGACTGCCCAGGGTTAGAAAGAGAGGAGAGAATTCCTTTCCTCTATTCTGGAATAGAAAATTCCAGAGTATACAACTCATAGTTTTATAGTGTCCTCTTTCTGAGCAACATGATGAAATCTCATTTCTGCCTGATCCTTCCTGCCTGGGATATGAATCATCTTTTTGTCTAGAGTGCCCATGCTGTATATGCCTCCTGCTCATTGGTCACCTAGGAACAGTCTCGATTATTAGGTCGACTTTCATAGTCTCTCAGTGCTCAAGTTATTTGTGTTCAAGTAACCCCTTAGCCTATGCTACATCACAATGCCTACATCACTTGCCTCACTTTACTTCATCATGTGGACATTGTACCATCTCCCATTATCAGCAAAAGAAAGGTGAGTACAGTACAATAAGCTGTTTTGAAAAAGGCCACATTCACACAACTTTTATTATAGTATACTGTGATAACTGTTCTATTTTGTATTAGTTATCGTTGTTAATCTCTTACTGTGCTTAATTTATAAATTAAACTTTATCACAGCTATGTAAATGTAGGAAAAAGCAGTCTATGTAGGGTTCAATACTATCTGTAGTCTCAGGCATCCATTAGGGGAGCTGGGATGTTTCCTCCCTCAAATAAGGGGGGACTACAGGAGTTAGTAATACTGCACTATATACTTACAACTTGCTAAGAGAGTAGATCTTAAACGTCCTCATCACAAAAAGAAATGATAAGGATGTGATGTGATGAAGGTATTAAGTAGTGCTATGGTGGCAATAATATTGTGATATTAATGAATCAAATTGATACACTGTACACCTTAAACTTACACAATGTTATATGTCAATTATATATCAAGCTGTAAAAAATTTAAACATTAAATTATAATGTTATCTTGCAATCTTGCTTCTGAGTATACACAAAAAAATGAAACAGATTCAAAGAGATATTCATACACCCGTGTTTATATGAGCTTTATCCACAATCACCAAAAGGTGGAAACAACACAGTGTCATCGGCAGATTACTGAGTGAAAGTACATATAATGGAATGGAATGTTACTCGGCCTCAAAAAGAAAGTCTGAGACATGCTGCAACATGAATGAGGCTTGACAGTCATCCATCATGCTAAGTAAAGTCAATCATAAATGAGAAAATATTTTATAATTCCACTCTCTGAGGTACCTAGATTGGTTAAACTCATAGAGACAAAGAGCATCGAATGGTGGTTGCCGGAGACTGGGAAGGAGGAGAAAATGAGAAGTCATTATGCAGTGAATGTGAAGTTTCAGTTTCAGAGAGAAAGAAGTTTTGAAGAATGGTGATATGATTGCACAACAATACGAATGTACTTAATGCCACTAAATGGTGCATTGGTTTAAATGGTAAAATTTTGTTACATGTATTTCATCACAATAAAAAAATATTTTAAGAACACATTAAAAATAACAATGAAAAAACCACAGACAGGTATAACAATGTGAAAATAATAACAAATAAAGAAAATGCATCTTTTTGAATCATGTTTTTTAAAAAACTTTTTTAAATAAACAAAATTTGCTAGTCTTGCATAAATATGTATAATAACAATGTGCTATAGCTTTAACATAACATATCTCTAGATATTTATAATTCATCATAAAGTCTTACAATTTGGCCCTAAAATATTTTGAAGACATAATATTTAAGTAGGAACTAAACAAATAACTGTGGAGTGAATATATGGATTGAAACAAAAGCAATGACATGATGTTTATTATAAATCTAGAGTCGAAAGCTAACTTCCCTGGAGATGTGATTCTGCCATACTAAAGGTGAAAAACAAATACAGTATTGCTCTGTTGCTTCACCACCTTATTAAAGAAGGTTGACTCTGTACTTAGGTGGCAGGAAAATAATTTATTTCTCTGTCACTTTGCTCATTCACCCCCAGCAAGGTAAATATAAGGTGTTACTTTTTATTTATTTACTTTTATAAGATACCTACTCTGTCACAGGATACATATTCTATTAGGAATGTAATTCTCTTCTCTTCCTTTGGCAGAAAGTATATCAGAATTATTTATAATAAAAGCTTTCTACACGTAAACTGTTAACACTCCTAAGGCAATGTGTGAGAACTCTAAAGAAAATTAATCAATGGTAATATTACATTGCTTCATTTGTGTGAATGATTACACTAAATCAAAAATAAAACTACTCTTGATATCGATAACATATGAGTAAATATCTCAATTTCACATGGTTTTAAAAGAGAAATTGATTATGGTGAGTCAAATTGATTCTTACATGG
The DNA here is from genome assembly GCA_004027735.1 of Carollia perspicillata. NCBI lineage: Eukaryota > Metazoa > Chordata > Mammalia > Chiroptera > Phyllostomidae > Carollia > Carollia perspicillata. The sequence continues at coordinate 5,391 of PVKM010008912.1, read as the reverse complement.
ATAAAAGTGCATTCAATTTTATTAAATCTTTGAAAGTGATAATTTTAAGAGTTAAGGTATATTTATAACTGAAATAAAATGAAATGTAAGGCAGAAAAAAAACCAATATTTTGACAACTTATGTGGCCTTTATAACCAAGGAGACCTGGTAACTAATGGGCACCCAACGTTAAAAACCCTATGGAGGAATCTTTCAAATCTTAATCAATCTTTTGGTATCTTTGGAAGGCTTCAGAAATGACCATTATAGGTGTGCCTCAAGAGACAGAAAAAATTTTAGTCCTGTTTATTATAAGATCAGATCAAAGTGAAAGGGGTTCCAGAAATTGGAAATTATGATTGCCACTAAGTGCCACTAAGTACCACTAAAAGAAAATGAAAATGTTACAATGAAAGACCCGTATAGAGCAAGCAAGGTACCTCCCATCAGCTTCTTTCTCATTGCTTTCAGTTTCTTTAGTTTTATTGCAGTCAGCTACAGAGACTAAGAAGCAAGAATTTCAGATCATGTATTTATTCATAAAGAGACTGGATATTCCATGTATTAAAAAACACTCTGTCATCAGCCAAACTGAAGTGGACTTGCTATGATCTTGTAGAGTGGAGAGAAAATTTTTCTTTGTGGTTTTTGCTCAATGGGCCTATGAATCTTTACTTGATGGTTATTTTCAAAATATTTAAATTTACCTGAGAATATGTAAGACCACAAAGAATTCTGGTGTGTAAAGAGAAAGAAAGAAAAGACCAAGTCTTGGGTGATTAATTCGGTTGTTAGCTGGCTTTCACCAAAATAGCCAATAACAAAATCACAATGATTAGAGAAGCATGGCTGTAGTTAAGAGCATTTAGTTAAAAAGGGTATGATCTATAAGGGGTCAAACCTGTTTATGATGACCCTGCAGTCTGTAGGGTGATGATATCATTGTTTTGGGAGACCTTTCCAACTTTAGAATAGGGAGAGACAAGGATAGCCTTTAGAGCTCAAAGAGAAGAAGTTAACATGAACAAAGCAGGTGATCAGAGCCACAGCCAAGGCCAGGTCTAGATATGAACAGAAAAAATATATATTTCAATAACTGGAGTGGAAATTAAGTTATAGACACAGAATACACAGGGGATTGTTGATGATAAAGCTAAATTTCAAGAGATGCACAGTCTTCTGAGTCCAGCAAAAGTTATAAATACAATCAATTCTATACAACCAGTTGGAATAGAGTTCTTAACATATTCCCATGCCAAAATATAGATAGCTGGGCTAAAATAACAGGAACTTAAACAACCCTTGAAAAAAACCATCTAACTTTCTTGACTAGAAATGGATTATTCTTCCATTAGGCTGCTTATGGATGATCTTTATTTAAACCACGTGTAGATGTAGAGTTAATAGCTAATTAATATATGTATTTTTCAAATCAGGAAATATAACAACTGTAAAAAATCATATGATTCTATGGTTAGTTTTATAACCCTTTGACTAAATACAACACTGATTTTAACAAACTAAAAGAGAATGTAACTCAAACCTCTCGAAAAATTATCTAAAACCAAACAAACCAAAAACTTGCTGCTAACAGTAAATGTAATGGTGAAATCTTAAAAACCTCCTCTGAGTTTGGGAAGAGGACAGTGGCCATCACTATAACTACTTATACTCAACAGTTTACTGGATATCTTAGTCAATGTACCAAAACAAGAATAGTATATAAAAAACATGATGAAACCATCATTATTTAAGACAACAAGGTGTGTATATTTAAAAAATCACATGAGTCTACACATAGACTATTCAAATTAATGCAAAAATTTAGCTAAGTTTTAGATTGCAAAATCAATAGAAAAGTCTATTGTATTCCTGAATACATCATAAAAATAAAACAAAAGTAGTTGTTAAAAGAAAAGAAAATATAACAAATTTGTAATCTTGGAGTAATCAAAGATGACTTTAAAAGGAGAAGGCCAACAAGCATATGAAAAGATGCTCAGTATTATTAATCATGAGAGAAGTATAAATTAAAACCATAATGAGATATCAACTCACACCAGTTAGAAAGGATACTGCAAAAAAAAAAAAAAAAAAAAAAAGCAAGTGTTGGAAGGAATTGGGAGAAGTTGAAATTCCTGTGCTCCATTGCTAAGATTTCAAAGTGGTGCACCTTAGGGAGGATCTGAAAAAAACTTGAAACTAGAGCTATCATATGATTCAGCAATTCCACTTCTGGGTATGTATCTGAAAAAATTGAAAGTAGGGTCTCAAAAAGATACTTGCACACCCATGTTCATGGAAGTACTATCCATAATAACCAAGGGGTAGAAAAAACTCAAATATCTAATGACAAATGAATAGATAAACAAAATGTGGTATATACACACAATGGAATATTATTCAACTTTAAAAAGGAAGAAAATCTTGTCACATGTTACAACATGTGTGGACCTTGAACATATTAAGTAAAATAAATCTATCACAAACAAAGCAAATACTATATGATTTCACTTCAATGAGGCATCTAATGTAGTCAAAGTTATAGAAACAAAAAGTGGAATGGTGGTTGCAGAGGTTGGTAGAGAAGAGAGGAAAGAGAACTTGTTGTTTAACAAATATAGAATTTCAGATTTGCAAGATAAAAAGTTCTGGGATGTGGTAAAAGATGACAGCATAGAAAGATCCAGATCCTAAACTCACCCTCTTCTACAAACACAAAAATCAACAGCTACATGTGGTACAACTTGCTCTGAAAAGAATCTGAGAACTATTGAATAGCTACCTCACAACAGAGAATACAAAGACCATATCAAGACTAGTTGAAGAGGCAGAGACACAGTTTTGAAAAAAAAATACTTTTGATGCAGTAACCCCTATACAGGGGCCCTCAGAAAAAAGTTTCTCCCTGAGGAGCAAAGGGTTGGTGTTCCACATCAGGCACCACAACTCTTGACCTTCTCTGAGAGACAAGCCCCCCAAACATTAGTCTTTGAAAACCAACAGAGCTTATATCCAGTAGAACCATTGGACTGTAGAGAATGGAGTCTCCACAATTAAAGGGCATCCAGAGACCCAGGACAGAAGCAGCAGTTTGAAAAGAACCTAGACCATATGTGAGAATGAGATTTGTACGCTAACCTTAAAGTATCTGCCAGAGGGCCATAAGCCTGTTAAGACACTTTCCAGGGACAAAAGTGCTGTTTTCATATTTTCCTCCACCTTGCTAGTGCCAATGTTGCAAGTGCCACTTTTGCACTCTTACTATAAACTGCTAGTGCAGCAAGTCAATGTCTGCCTCTGGCCCCGGCATTGCTCCTGCGGCCTCTTCACAGCTGGCAGTGATGAACAGTCCATGTAAGGAAAACACCCGAGTGCCAGAATCTGGAGGGTGGGAGGGGTTGCATTTCTAGGTCCCGTTGGTCTGAAACAATCAGAGAGACAGTTCAAGTAACTACACAGCAGGAAAGCAAGGTTAAATGATAAGATTCATTCTTACACAGGCCTTCCTGTGATCTTTATTTGTTTATCTAGCACTATGTGTAAAAACATACATAGTATGTGTCTGTCACTCTCTTTGAATTGATGATATATGATGAAGAAAAATGGCACACGTGCTCTTTGATACTGTTACCCACTACTAAAGAGTAGAAAGGATAGCTGTTTCTTCTCATACGTAGAAGCAAAAACAGAGAATCAAGCTAAATTAGAAAACAAGGCAATATGTCACAAATAAAAAAAAGGTAAAATCCCAGAAAGAAAGCCTCAATAAAACAAAGATAAGTAATTTACCTAATAAAGTGTTCAATGTAATGGTCATAAAGATGCTCACCAAGCCATGGCCAGTGTGTCTCAGTTGGTTGGAATGTCATCTTGTACATCAAAAGATTGGGGATTTGGTTCCCAGTCAGAGCACATACATAAGCTGTGAGTTCAATGCCTGGTCAAGGAGCATAATGGAGGCAAACAACCAACCAATAGTTCTCTCTCACATCAATGTCTCTCTCTCTCTCTCTGCCTTTGTCTCTCTCTAAAATCAATATATATTTTTTTAATTTTAGAAGATGCTCATCAGGCTCAGGAGAAGAATGGATGAACTCAGAGAGAACTTCAACAAAGAAAATATCTAAGAAAGTACCGAACAGAAGTCACCAAGCTGAAGAATGCAATAACTGACCTGAAAAAAAAATACACTACAGGGGTCCAACAACAGACTAGATGAAAGAAGAAAGAATCAGTGACCCAAAAGACAGGGTACTAGGACTCACTCAAAGAGAGCAGCAAATGGAAAAAGTTATTTTTAAGTGAAGATAGCTTATGGAACCTATGGTACTATAAGCAGAATAATAGTCACACTCTAAACATGTTTGAAGAAGAAAGACAAAAACGGGAGGGAAACTTATTTGAAGAAACGATTTTTGAAAACTTTACTAACCTGAAGAAGGAAAAAGACATCCAGATCCAGGAAGCTTAGACAGTTTCAACCAAGTTGAACCCAAAGAGACCCACATGAAGACACATTGTAATTAAACTGTCAAAACTTAAAAGAAAATCTTGAAGCAACAAGATCAAATTAACATGTTTATGAACAAGGGTAACTGGCAGATTTCTCAGAAGACACTTTGCAGGCCAGAAGTGATTGACAAGATACATAAATAAAGAGCTTAAAGAAAAAATTTCTTCCAACGAAGAAAAGTAGTTATTATTTAGCAAAGTTATTATTCAGAATTTAGTGGCAGAAAATGAATTTTCTAAACAAAAGCTAAAGGAGTTCATCACCGCTATATCAGCCATAAAAGAAATGTTAAAGGGATGTTTTTAAAGCTGAATATAAGGACACTAATTAGTAATAAGAAATCATAAAAATAAACATGTCACTGGTGAAGGTAAATATATAGTAAAGGAAGTGGATTAATCACTTATAAAACTAGTGTGAAGGTTAAAACATATAAATAGTCAAAATAAATACAACTACAAATATTAGTTAAGGGACACGCAAAATAAAAAGATACAAAATGTGATATTAAAAGCATAAACTGCTAAGGAATGGAATAAAAATGCAGAGTTTTAGAATTCATTAAAACGTAATGTGCTATCAACTTAAAATAGACTATTATATAGAGAGGCTGTTTCTATGTGAGCCTCATGGTAACCACAAGCCAAAAAACTCATAATAGATATATAAAAGGTAATAAGAAAGGACATGAAGCATAACATTACAGAAAGTCATCAGGACCATAAGGGATGAAAGCAAGAAAAGAAGAAAGGAACAGAGCACAATTAAAAACAGCTAAAAATTTTAACAAAATGGCAGTAAGTACATACCTATCAATAATCACTTAAATGTAAATGGACTACATTTTCCAAACAAAAGACATACACTAAATAAGTGGATTAAAAATGACCCATCA
>PVKM010008911.1:0-38006 GCA_004027735.1 Carollia perspicillata | reverse complement strand
GTTCCCACGTGCATGCTCTTTAGATGATTCTTCACACCTGACAAACAGGTATATTTGCATATCTCTATATTATCATGTGTCAGTTGTTGTAAGGTACAAGCCAATTTTGATGGGTCCAAAAGCTTGCTTTAAAAAAAATAGCGTGAAATTAATTGAGAAATTAACTTTAAACTACAGTTAGTTTGAAAACTAAAAAAAAGTCTCAACTAGTTGTCGTAAAGATGTTAGGTGAAACAGTATTCTGTAGGAGACCTCTAATGTGGTATTAGCATCAAGAAACAAATCTGTGTTAACCACTTCACACCACTGATATGATAGCATTTGGTAGGTGGTAAAAATAAAATTAATATTTAATTTAAAATGCTCCTTTAGTTACTTTTTCATATTGTAGCAACCAAAAAAGGCTGAAACTAAGTAATATATTAAATACCTAGCACTATACCATTTGTCCATTATTGCAGTCATTAGTAATTATTCCTTCCCATGTGTAATATATTCCTTCCAGTGTATCTTTACATAGGAAAAAAATGTGACTTATTTGGACTATGATATTGCAACCATATGAAAAAAGTTGTGTTTTAATATTTTACCTAATACTGATATTAATCAAATCAGTTCACTTTACTGTGTCTGGCTTTTCGTCTTTAAACAAGTTAAACAATTGTGTGAACCAGTTATGACTCTCATGACTAGTTGCTTGCACAGACAGTAATGCAAATATTGAGTAACAATGAAACTACTTAAAAGTCTGTCACTTTGAATCACAAGATCAAGATCAAACTTTAATTAGTTTCAACTTTAATTTATGACATGCTAGAAATATTAGTGACTCCATTAGTGTAATCCGAAACACAATACACTTTCAAAACATTTCACACTACTGAAGGCATTTTCAGTGCTCATCAATTTTTCTATTCTGGTTTCAGGCATAGGGTAGGATTACCTTCTCTAACTCCCTAAAATTAGGAAAGGTGACATAACTTGTTTTTGTAGATAAATGTGAGCAGACATGAAATGTTTCATTTCCTGGTAGAACTACTTAAGGGCCCAGTACGTGACTCTATGTTCTCTTCCTTTGCTGCCACAATCATGGAAATGCCTACTAAGAAGAAAGTGGCACAGGACTGAAGAATCCTGGAATACTAAATTATTGCCCTGCACAGCTGCCCTAAAACAGAATCTGCATAAACAAGAAACAAACTTGTGTTGGATGAAGCCACTGAAATATTGGAGTAGCTTGTTGCTCACCATAACTTAGCCTACCTTAGGTGTACAGTAGTCCCCACCCTTATCAATGGGTTTTGCTTCTGCAGATACACTTACTCATGGTCAACTGCAGCCAGAAAATATTAAATGGAAAAATTTCCAAAAGAAGCAATTCATATGTTTTAAATTAAACACCATTATGAGTAGCATGAGGAAATCTTGGGAATCCAGCTTCAACCCACCCCTGACATGAATCATCCCTTTGTCCAGCATTTTCAGACCATGTACACTTCCCACCCATTAGCCACATAGTAGCTATCTAGGGTTATCAGGTTGTCATAGTATGGCAATGCTTGTATTCAAGTAACCCTTATTTTATTTAATAGTGTCCACAAACCATAAAAGTAAAATGTCTTAAAGTTCTATAAAAAATTATGCTGAAAATTCTGATATGCCAAAGGAAAGCCGTAAGTGAGAAGGCATGTATGTATTGGAAAAACATTATATGAGGTCTGTCCAGAAAAAGCCCACCCATTGTTAATATAAGAGAACAGTTTGCATGACATCGATGTAACCTGACAGCCAAGAAGAGTGGACTAGAATGCACATGCATGAACAATGACAGCTTCACTGTACTGGTCAGTGGGGGTGATAGACACTATTGAGTGAGCATGTGTGCTATGTGGCCGTGGCATTCAAAATGACTGAGCAAGTAAAGCAATGAATCTGCATCCGATTTTGTGTTAAGCTTGAACATTCCTCCATGGAAACTATTCAGAGGATTCAGCAGGCCGCAGCCATGGGCAACTGATGACTGTAGGCAACTGATGAGCTTCATCATGACACTGTGCCGGCTCATGAGTCATATCTCTCGGAGAGTTTTTTGGTGAAACATCAAATCACCCAGGTGACTCAGCACCCTGACAGCCCATATTTGGCCCCCTGCAATTTCTAGCTTTTCCCAAAACTAAAGTCTCTTTGAAAGGGAAGAGATTTCATACCATCAATGAGATTCAGGAAAATATGATGGGGCAGCTGATGGTGATTGGGAGAACTGTGAAGGGGACTGAGGTGTCATTGTCCTATGAACAATGTTTCTCATATCTTCTTTAATAAATGTCTCTATTTTTTAATAATATGTGGCTGGATACTTTCAGGACAGACCCCTATGTAGAGTTTGGTTCTATCTTTGGTTTCGGGCATTTACTCAGGGTCATGGAATGCATCTCCTGTGTATAAGGAGGACTATAGCACAACCATCAGCTTTAACTTCTGAATTCCCTGACTGCATAGGAACTGTTTGCAACAATCGGTGACCTTTTATTTGTAATATTACTGAAACATGGTTTTACATTTCACAAGCAAAGGCTATTTTCCTCTTCACATATTTTGATTTGTATTAAAAATTTCCTCATAGTTTCAGGCATGATTCTTAAGCAGGTTATAAAATTTACAATCTGCCAATGCTATAGAAGAAGATTATCCATTGCTAACACTATTTTAACACCCAAGAGTTTCCTTCCCATTCTTTCTCAAATATCTCACTTTTTTAAAAAACATTGTTAGAGGAAGTTGAAGAATTTAACAAGTTGGTAGAACATGCTAATGGTAGTTTTGGAATCCAATTCTTCTATTTGTGAGTTCTGTGTCTCAGTTAAAATTTGCTATGGGAGTCTAGCAAAAAACAATAAATTACCTAGTTATTTCAGCATTAACAAGTCTTTACACTTCAAAGTTAAGTCAGTTCAATGAACTTAGCCATTTTATAATTACCTTGGTTTTATTTATGGGAATTTGTAATCCCATATTTGAACGAAAATTTGGGAAAAAATTCGTGATTTTGTAATTTATTTTTAGTTTCTTCATCAGTAAGCTAGTGAGAAATTAGTGTGATATTCTAAGTTGCAAGGTTTGATTGTACAACATATAAATAAGTCTTACTGTAACAAATACATATCGCTCAATGTTAATTCTGAGAAACACTGGGAGGTTGTTTGCAGAAACTATCCATTACCTTTATTAGAAAACTGAGCAGTATAAATGGGATTGTCAGGTTTCATAAATAAAAATAGAGCATAGCCACTCAAATTTGAATTTCAGATAAACAATGAATACTTTTTTGACTTAAGTATGTGCATGTAAATTTAATTATGCTAAATATTACTTGTTGTCTATATGAAATTCAAATTTAACTGGGCATCCTGTATTTTATCTGGCAACGCCACACATAGAGGTATCATAATTCTTTTTAAAGGGCATGTTGCTAACTATATGCTGATATAGAAATAGAATCTGAACAGTTAAGACTTTACAGATTACTCCTATGAGAGATTAAGTTCTATAGTATCATGCTTCAGAAAAACAAAATAGCCATGTTTCATAATCATAATTCCACAAAAAACTGAAAACAGTCTAACCACTTAAAATGGAAATCTTTGAATTTATTGACTCTAGTTACCAATCTCTGAATTACTTTATTCTCTCAGAATTTGGAAAGTACTCACATTTAAAAATTAGCTTCTTGCCCTGGCTGATGTGGCTCAGCGGATTGAGCGCTGGCCTGTGAACCAAAAGGTCACTGGTTTGATTCCCACCACTGCACTTGCCCGGGTTTGCAGGTCAGGACCCCAGTAGGGGGCGTGTAAGAGGTAACCACACATTGATGTTTCTCTCCCTCCCCTTCTCCCTCCCTTCCCCTCTCTCTAAAAATAAATAAATAAAATCTTTTTAAAAACCAGCTGCTCTTTTTTTTATTTTTGCTAGAACATGAGTAAGGTCATCAGTGTTAGCCAGAACTTTATAGCAGCTATTCCTCAAGGCATATTTTCCAAATATTTCAGTGAATAATTAAAGTCATTTTTAAATCTTAGCTAAGAAAAAAAATAAGAATTAGAGTCCTTTAAAATCACCTTATAGCTTTAACTTAATCTAAACTTGATGTTTTAGATTGCTGTCACTAACTATGTTTTCAGCACCACAGCTACCTTTATTCATTTTTATTTGTTAGTTAAATTTAACACTCTAACATTGAAGTGTTAGTATATTAACCAATATCAGTTGCAAAGAGGGAAATAGGGGTGTCAATTAGGGGGCTTCCTGGAAACTGAGGCAGGGCTCTTGAATTGGCCTTACCTAGTAAGGTCACCTAAGCTCTTAGGCTACTCCATTTCTAATTTAATTATTTTATGTAAATTTTCAAAATTATCAACATAAAGTTGGTAATAATATCCTATTTGTTTAGTCTCTAAGAAATATATAATAAGCCCTGGCCAATGTGTTCAGTCAGTTGGGTGTCCTGCAAAGCAAAAGTTGCCAGTTTGAAACCCAGTCAGGGCTAATACCAGGTTATGAATTCCACCCCCCGTCAGAGAATTTATGAGAAACAACTGATTGTTGTTTCCCTCTCACATAGATGTTTTTCTCCCTCTCTTTCTTCCTCCCTTCTCCAGTAGATAGATAGATAGATAGATAGATAGATAGATAGATGTGGAGACTTCAGCACTACCCTTCCACTAATTTGTGTGTCCTTGGGATAATCTGATAATAAATTTGAGCTGCCTTTTATTTATCTATAAGAATCATTTTGCCTTCACTTGGACTTACAAGTCTGTTTCAAGAATTACATCTTTAACATATATAGAGCTCTTTACCCCCTTACAAATAAATATGTAACAAATAGCAAACATGTTATTACTACAACATTAGTAAGAGATTCCCTCTCTCTTTATGGCTTGCCAGAAGACACCTAGGCATGTGCCCTGACCAGAATCAAACCAGCAACTTTTCACTTTCCCGGACATCACCCACTGAGCCACACCAGTCAGGGCAGTCTTCACATTCTTAGTAAAGAACACAGTATGTTAGCTTGCCTTAATCAAGAATTATTTTTAAATTACTTAAAGAACATAGCATTATTTTCAGTTATTTTAATATTGGATTAAGGTTATTATAATTAATAGTTAATGACTATAAAAACAGAGTAAAAATGTACTGAACTATTTTTCAAATTTCTCTCATAATCAGTTATACCAGGATGGCATTATCCAAAAGTACTATTTTATAAGAAAAGTATAATATGCAAATAACTTAAAGACTTAATTCTTAAAACAGATTCGAAACCAACCATATACTTAGAAATCCCTTAAGAAAGGATAACTGGATAAATCATTTTTTAAAGACTACCAATATATCAAAATATTGTTTGTGTTTGTCGTATTATTTATCTTCAAAAGTAAATGGCACATTCAGAGGGACAGTATTTTTCTATAATTATTTTAACTCAAGTTTACTAAAGCTATCTTTATTGTGTAAAATCTCATAGATGATGACATTAAGTACCTAGTGCTTTTATGGAGGGTTGGTTACTAAATGTAGGTGCAGAAGCTGATAAAACAGCGGCTGGGTGGTGAATGGGAACATTTACAGGGTCTGGTAACTTTTTATGTCATTAGTATTATACATTTTGTTTTATTTAACATTCCATCACATTTATACATTTTAGTATTATCATAGTGCCTATTTATATTTAGTACTATACATTTTCTATTTATGTATAATTATTACTTATTTACATGACTATTTAGGCATTTGATAAAAATACATTAATAAAATTATTATCCAGACCTAAATAAAATACACTATTTGGTATTTGATAAATGCCTGCTATAATGAAAAATCATCTTGACCGAAAATTATGTCAAGATTCAAATACAATCTTGACAAAAGTTCTCAAAGGTCACTATTCTAATCTCCATTTGGACTCTCAGAGAAGTAAAATACCATGCCTAAACAAAGCAGCAGAGAGAATATTTAAATATTAATCAAAAATCTGTGATTGGCCACTAATTATGTTAATAAAATCTTGCTTAAAGCAAAGGTTAAAGGAGGATCTACATAGGCTCACAGTTATGGAATTTAATAATTCTGTGACTTTTCCAGAATTTGATCTTTATCGATGGCTGAGGATTTCATAGCTGGCTCAGCAGTGTAATCACTTCGTGTTCATGTCAAAAATATTGATTCTTAGTCTTCCAATCATCTCCCACTTTGCCCCTCCAGCCTAACCATAAAGTACAACTTAAAATCTGAGAACTTCAGAGATAAGCCATAGTTTTTTTTTTAAATATGATATTTTATTCCCCCTCATTTGTCTCTGCTGATATAGTAATTGAGGGGTTATACCAAATGACTGTGAGATTCCTAACTGTAGATACACCTATTTAAGGATGTCAATATTCCCAGTGCTTAACACAGATTTTAGTATGCACAAGTCCCATTGTACAGTGATTGAATTGACAAAGTGAAAAAAAAAGATAAAACAAGGTTCCTGCCTTCTAGTAACTTTCTTTCTTTCCTGGGCACGGTAAGACACACAGAGAAATTACAGCAGGACACAGATATATCCGCAAGTGCAACCGGTGGCTCAGAAAGCAAAAGTCCTAGAAGTTCTGAGTTGAGATAAAGGCAGACGCAACAGCATACCTAACTGTGGAAGCAGCTTAGCCCAATGAGTAGAGACAGAAATGAGCTCTTGATCTGAGGGACAAGATGGATCCAATATAAAGGGACCAGGCACTTGTTGGTAGAAGGCTTTTGTTGTTGGATAACCAAAGAGTGAAATGTTGTCGAAAATGAGAGAGAACTTTAAAGGCAAGGGTGGGATGTGTATATCCTATAAAAGGCCAAGTTTATTTTATAAGTGATAATTTTAAAAATCTACAAGTGAATATTCATAAGACAGCTATGACAATTTCACACATACCCAACAGAGGGCAAAGAGATATTGCTAGCTTCCCAAAGCAGGTTTTTGGAGAGTGAAATAAGGCTGTCTTTTTCACCTGTGTGCACTAATGTTTAGAAGTGGTTTGATAAAGTTCAGAATAATGTGATTTCTAATGATGTTTTATTGCTATGTATGACTTTGTTGAAATGAAAAAGAAAAGCATTCTTTAAAGTGCCTAAAAATAGAAGTTGATGTGCTCTGCAATGTTTTTTGAATCTCACTCTCAGGGTTTTTCTTTGTCTCAATGTCTCTTCCAGTGCTAGCATCCATTTACCTCTGGTCTCTGGATCACCGCTGACTGCTGCCTAAGCAAACTACTCTGTAAGATGATCCTCAGAAGGCACAAAGTCATATATGCTTTACCAAGGGATATTAAAAACTTGCCATGTAGACTCTGCAAAGGTTTTCTCTTTTGAAATTGAAATGAACTTGAGGTTAATACAGGCAGTAGCCTGTATGTATTAGTATCTGGCTCAAGTTTATATAGTTATGATTCCTATGGGGAAAACATTTACAAAAAAGAGCAAGCCCATTTTCACAACACCTTATCATATTGGAAAAATCTGAAAAAAATAATGGAGAATTTTTGGTTATGACATTTTCATTTAAGTTCAAATAATTTTGCAAGCTGTGACTCTATTAAACAACTCAGACTTATCCTCCTTGGCCAGCTCTGTGCTTGAAGATTAGGGCTACACTCAGAGAACTCAGCAGGGGGAGAAACACAGAGTGCTTCAAAGAGCTACATCTAGAAACAGTCCTGATGTAACCATGAACAATACAATGCATAATGAATTGTAGTAGACATTGTGAGCCAGCACTGGGGAGGAAAAGACTCTAAAAAAGATTATTTAAATCTTCCAACTTGGCTTCTTTGCAGTCACTGTTTAAGCAGTACTTTGGATTTCTTCAAACAATTTCAGGTCATCTATCTTCTGCAAAGAAGCCAAGAGAATAATAGCATCATACTTAAAAAATGAAATAGCCGGTTGTTTACCAGCAAAATGACTTTATTCAGTAACAGAAGAGAATTGTAATTCAGGACAAGCAAGCTATAGCAAAACCGTAGGCAAGGCTAGAGAACAAAAGAAAGGAGCTTTCTTTTATTCGTAAAATGGGCAAGTTGTGAAGGGGTGTTATAAACAAAACGTCTTTTGGGAGAAACTGGGAATTTGAAGTATAGTGGCTTCCTATTGGCTGAATAATGGCTTCTCATTGGTTGGGTCTGTTGCTAGGTAAGGAGACAATCTTCCTTTCTCTTGCTACAGCTTTTATCTGTTGGAATCTGTGAAGTGCAGTATGTATCGTGCATGAGAGCTCCCCCTTCACAGATTCCTGACTTCATTTTAAATGAGGTTTCCTTTATTCATTTTCACAACAGCAATTAACTAACATATGGTTAGTTAGATTTACTAGGTTCTTGGCACTATATAAAGTACTTTGTAGATATTACTTAATATTAAAAAAGAATATGGTTAATATTGTAAGATAATATCATTGTTTGAATGATGAGAAAACTCATAATCTCTGTTGTAAAAAGCACTTCGGAATATTATAGTATGATAAAAATTAGCCAACAGTATCTCTTTCACAAATGTAAGGTGGGTAGTAGAGTACTATCACAGGCTCTTATTAGAAAATGCTGTCCATTTTCTATATAAATAGTAACATTGACTCATTGTATTTCATATCTAAGGAAAGAAGGCCCAAGGCCCATGACTGACAAATAAAGGGCAGATCCTTCATTACTCTTTCTCATTTCTGTTTCACTCTTGTTCAAATATATTTTTATCAAATATCCATGGTTGCTTTTATGTAAGATATTTAAATAAAGGAAGCTTTGGTCAGACAAAATAGAAACAAATGAGATTTATTCTTTTCCAACTTCCTATGAAATATGTAATGGAATTTGTGTTGTGTAATTCTGGACTCAGTACCTCAGATGAGTTCTATAGCTGTCTTTTTTTTTTTTTGTTTGTTTTTTTACAGGATATGCCCCACACCTTTACTATGGGTTAAGTTTTAAGATTATTCAAAACAATTTCAGAGACATCTCTATTTGCATTGATTTATTACCAAAACTACTGGTCTTTATTGGAGAGAGGTCTAGTCATTTTCAAGTACCCTGTAAAATAGGGGCGTTCTTGGTTTCTATGATCAAGAATTCTAAATTCCATCCACCAATGTCAATATTGGATCTATCCAAATATAGGAAATTGTGTTACTTTATTTTGTAGCTATATTTAAAGATTGCTTTCTAATTTTTATTTTTCTCAATAAGGAAATGTGTAATGTTAATCATTCTTTTCATTGAAAAAGTAACATTCATTCAACAAAAAGTACATAAGTGACTATACTTGTACAAGTATTTTATACAGAAATGAGACAAGAGTTTTTCTTTTTTGAGAGAGATTGTGATACCTTTTCTCAGTGTAGTACTGCAGCACATGTGGTATTTACTTGAGAAAACAAATTTGTGCAAATATCGCTTTAAATTTACTTATTTATTTACCAAATAATGATATAACCTAACTCCCAAAATTCATCGTTAAATTAAAAATGAAGTCAAGTTAGTCATAAATTCAGGTAGGTGTTTTTAACTCTAAAGTTTCTTTAAAGTGTCTTGTTTATACAAGGTACATGGGAAAATGAGTCATAGTTAAACCACTACCATTTGTACCTGCCATTTATGATTACTAGTACTTAACATAATTATGAATAATTGTGATTCAGAATGTGAAAAGCCACACAAGTGAAACAGGCCAGTTCTGATATGTATCATGTGTAACCAAGACAACTAGTCTTTTGTTGGTCTACCGGTTCCAAAAATGCTTACTCCACAAATGACTCTCATACAACCAAAGACTACCCTGTAACAATTATCCATGTTTAGTTATTAACTTCATGCAGGAATAGAACTGGAGACTCTATTCAGCCAAAACAAGGTACCCAGCTTATACCCACATATAGTTTACACATAGAATATAAATGACATAATCATACCTGCAACTTTTTAGATACTTTACCCTTGTTTAAGCTCAATTTTTTTATTCTGTCTTATAACAACAAGAACAGCAAACAGCACGAGGAGGTGACTTACAGTTTAAGTAACTTCTATCTCTTAAGACTAGTTGACTGTAATTGTGCCGTTGCACAGAAAGATTAAATCATCAACAATTCACTGAAACAAAAACAGCCCGTGGTACTGGGGAATTGTCTTTCAGATCAGATGGCTTAGAGTTCATCATGCATCTCAGTTTTTTTAAAGTTAATTATTGCACATTTATGTAAAAATGGGTATAAAATAAGCCTGATAGCAATAGGAATTAATCACTCTCTCATAAGTATGGTATCCCTGAAGTGCTCCGCCCCTTCTCTATGACCCCAGACCTGGCCCTTGACAGGGTAGAAGTCTTCATATACTAGGACACAAAAGAGATAGAGATTCTGTATTCCTAAGAATTCACTTCTTCTCAACTTTCTTCTCTTTAGTGTCCCTCTATCAGTTCCATTCCAATTTCCTTCAGCTATGGGTGCCTGCTGTTTAATCCATTTTAGATTAGGAAGGAGTCAAAATGTGCTCTGTGCAATGAAATTTCTCAGTGCAAAGATAACATTTGCATATTTTCTTTTCCTGGCATTACATAAGAGTCTTTTTATTTTTTTTTAATTTTGTTATTTTGGGTAGGGGGAAGGGAGAAAGAGAAATACCTATTTGTTAATCTACTTATTCATGCATTCATTGGTTGATTCTTGTATATACCCTGATCAGGGCTAGAACCCTCAACCTTGGCATATCGAGACAACACTCTAACTAACTGAAATACCTGGCTAGAGCCTACACAAGAATCTTTGTTGAGTTTTGGGTTTTCTTTTTTCCAGACTTTTTCTCTTATATTTATCCCTGAATAAGGGCTTATACTCATATGTGAAATCTAAAAGATTTATGGTTCTTCAGTGTGCAAGTTACAAATAAAATGCTGGTCAGACTTCAGAATCTTATTTTATTTTTTGATAGATTTTATTTATTTATTTATTTTTAGAGAGAGGGAAAGGGAGGGAGAAAGAGAGGGAGAGAAACATCAGTGTGCAAGAGATACATCTGACTTGTTGCCTTCCTCATACCCCCAGCTGGGGACCTGGCCCACAACTCAGGCATGTGCCTTGACTAAGAATAGAACTGGAAACCTTTTGGTTCACAGGCTGGCACTCAGTCCACTGAGCCACACCAGCCAGGGCTAGAATCTTATCTTTAAACCTGAATTTTTTATCCGCTTAAATAACATGTCATAAATGAGTACAGGTGAGTTCTCTTCCTGTTTGTACTCTGAGGTACCACATATTTCTGCATGATAAAGAGCAAGTACAGTTAAAATACAATTTCCTGTCTCCTTGACTACCACTACTATTGAGGTCAAGAAGACTAGGATGAATAGGCCAGAAAAAGAAGACTCCTCTTTAAAACTCAAATATATCAAAATGTTAACAGACACTATTTTTGGTGTTTGATATTTTTCACTGCACTTTTCTTAAGCAATGGCATTCTTCTCCTTTTGTACCCTGTGCATGACATTTATTACATTGTACTTTTCTAGGCACCATACTTGTCTGAAGACCGAGATTATATCTTAATTCACTTTGTGTAGCCTATATAAATCTAAGGAATGTTTACATTTCAAATATTTTTATGAACCAAATTGAATCTCTGCCAACCTTCCCCAGCCCACCAGGAGGGAAATCCATTACCAGCCAAATGCTGGGTTACCCCCATGCCTTCTCCCATTAGTTGAAGCACAATGCATGGATTTAAGCAACCCAAGAAAGAGAAGAGTCCATCCCTGGCTTCCCTTGGTCAGTGATGTTCCTATAGCTCCTTTCTGCTCAGGCTTCTTTCTTCTATTATGGGGGCAGTGGTTCCTCAGTGTGACCCAGGAGATAGACCCACAGGTTCTTTCCACTGTTAGCAAGTCTGATGCACTATCAGTTCCCAAAGGCTTCCTGTGGAAAACCTTTACATATTATTTCACCATATTCATGAGTGACTCCTGGGCTCCTGCCACCTGAAAAAAATCCCAGCCCTTCTCTCAGTTTAGGTAACAATGGGTGTGGGCTACCCACCTACTTCAATTCAGTGTACACACCCTTCCCTTTATTGAACAGCCTCATTTAAATCTCTGAAAGGCATAACCTTCCAGCACAAAGTAACAGCATCTTCTCCCCACCTACCTCAGTAAGATCATGAAGAACCTAGGAACACTTCTCATAGGAGAGAAGGTGAAAATAAATGTATTCTTTTTGCTGATGAGCATTTTTTAACACAAAAGACATAAATGCATTAATATTTATTATATTTTATTTTAAGCACTTTCACCATTGTTTGGCAGACAGTTAAAGCATTGCTGCTAAATGAGTGAAAATATCTTTGCTAACTTTATTTTTCTCATCTACAGGCTCAATCTTAAAACTAGATCCATATTTTGGGTTTTGTACATGCCTTTTGAGTAAACTCATCCACTTTCATGAATTCAACTAGTCTCTGTTTTTAATGATTATACCAATTTTATACCCCCATCTATAATAATTTAAATTATTTGATATATTAGATATTTTAATTATGACAGTTCACAAGTTGAAATCCGAGTTCATCACTGTTTTTACATTTTTTATATTACCAAGAAATCATCATCTTTTGAATAGCATAGATATCCAGCATTTGAAATTCATGTCTTCATTTCTTCCAATCTCTCATCAATTTGTGCTGACTCCTTTCAATTCTCAGAAATACCTCACACTTTCAGTCCTTAAATCTATTGCAATTTGTTTCATATCACCTTGCATATAATGGCCATGAACAAATAATTAAAGCTAATATTTAACAAGCATTTATTATTGTAGTAGTAGGGTATGCCTCACCAAAACTAAAGAATTAGAAAAACATGTTGCCAACTTCTCCACCCAGGGCCAGGAAATAAATTTTAGTTATTACAGTGGTCAGGAAATGCATTTTAGCACTTTCATTCCCAATAAGGCAAGAGATCAGCGAGTATTTTTTGATAGCAACTTAACTCCACTAAAAGGATCACTGTGTGCTCTATAAAGAATGTATTAATGTTGCCTTTGAAATTATCTCTACATGTTTGCCATGGTAATATAATAAAGTTCTGAGACTATTCTATTTTATACTTCTGTGCTTCTTCAATGTACAACTTCCTGGCTCACACGAAAGCTCTGTAACAGTGGCAGTTCTAACTGCTTTTAACACTCTTCTATCTACAGCACTTCACACAGCACCTGGAGAGAACCTGTGGCTCTGTCCCCTGGCCCACACTGGGGAACCACCGTCCTCTGCAGAAGAAGGAGCTGAGCAGAAAGAAGTTACAGAAACACCATTGACCAAAACAAACCAAGATCGGGCCCTTTCCTAATTTCTTGAGCGTCTTACATTCCTGTGTTCTGCTCTAACTAATGAGATATGGCACAAGAGGAGCCCAACGATTGGTTGGTGATGGGTTTCCCTCCAAGTGGGCCGGAGACAGTTGGCAGAGATTCGATTTATTTCATCAAAATTAAAGAAATGTAAATTTTCTTAGAATTCATAGGCATTCAGTAAGTATTTGATAAATGAGTGATTAACTTTGAATATTATTTTCCATTACGTATAATTTAGTTATTTGTGGCATATCAATACATACTTACTAAATAGTTCCCATTCTGACACAATCTATAACCTCATTCATGTTTTAAGAGGAAAAGAAAGAATCAATTGTATGGTGTCCCCCACAAATATTTTCACCCTGTTTGAAAAAACAACTGTGTCCCCAAACGCTGGAAACGTTTCAACATCTGTAATAGAAATACTATATTTGGCACAATGCACCCCTGTATCTCCATGCTTAGTCATTCCAGACCCTGGTGATGCAGCAGCTCGTGTTTTAAGCACATTCCTGATATGCCCAGATCGTAGGGTTTCTTCCACTGAGTAGAGAAACACAACACCTACCAGGAAGGCTAAGCTAACGCACCAAGTGCTCCTAGAAGAAGAAGCTATTACTAAATTGGATGGCTTTCCAGAGAGGAAGGAGTAGAAAACTTGGCTTTTCTGGCCTAGAGGAGCATGGTAACTGACAGAGGTAGAGGGAGATGATCAGATCTGTGTGTTCTCATCTCCCCTCTTCAAAGATGGACATTCCAGAAAGGGAAGTGTACTAGAAACGCCCAGATAAGTTTAAGATAGCCTGAGAACCCTAAAGCAGGCATGGCCTGTATTCTGAGATCTCTGGGAGGAGCCAGCTTGGTGACACACCAATGAGGAGCAATAGCATTGCCTTGTGAATGGGACTGATGAGATAAGTGAGCTCAACACAATGCTTCTTCCTTTTTACAGTCTTTCTTGGCCCGAAGCTCTTTGAAGGTATAGAGAGAACCCAAAGGCTAAGATAGGCAGCCTGGAGTCAGGGCAAAGAGCACTAGTGTGTGAGGATGCCTCAAATGCAATAGACATCCGTTGCATCATAGTGCTGACAAGTACAGGCATCAGCCTGGCCCAGAGGATCCACAAACAGCACTGTGTGCATCTCTGCGTGATTATCCCTTTCCTCCCTGAGTTCACCTAAGCCCCGACATGCCCAGAGGCCTCAATGTAGAGGTAAAAACCTAAAACACTGAACTTTTTAAAAAAAGACTGAAACATTTAAAAGTGATACAAGGAGCAACAAGATTACTTCTCACCCCCACCTCCCCAGCCCTAGCCCCTGCCACGTCATTCACAGGCCAGACCGCTTGAGGATTAGAATGATTCAGATATCCTTCCGTTAAGCAAACAGAGGCATCAAGCAGAATGTGCTTATTCTTGACAAGGCAGAGAAAGGGGTGAACAACCACTGCTTGCTTCGGTCTGCAGAGAAAAAAAAGAACAAGGAAGTTAGTACTCAATCTTTTGACTCTGTGGATCTATTTCCATCCTCACCTCCTTTTTTTTTTTAAGGGTTTATTTATATATTTTTAGAGAGAGGGGAATGGAGGGAGAAAGGGAGAGAAACATGAATCAGTTGCTGCTTGCACGTGCCCACATGAGCCCCAACCAAGGACCGGGGCCACAACGCAGGCATGTGTCCTAACCGGGAATCCTACCGGTGGCATTTGGGTTTGCAGTAGGATGCCCAGCCAACGAAGCCACACCAGTCAGGGCCTGACCCTCCTTTTTGAAACTGTCCTCTTTCAACTCGACGAGGTCTGACTGGCTATAAACTGAGAGGAGTTTGGCTGAGAATGCAAGGGTGGCTCTTCTTGATCTCTTTGATTGCTGAATTTTTGTTGTTGCTGTTGTTAAGAAACTCTCCAGCAGCTGCCTGCTTCTTACCAAAAACCAAACCACAAAACCAAAATACCATTTTTCAACAAGTGTATGAATCACTCTTTTTTCCCTTTTATTCTAAACTTCTTCTAAAGCTAGCTACTGCTTTCTTGTCTTTGTTTCTTTGTCTTTCTTTCCTTCTTGCACAAGACAATAAACGAATAAAAAACTTAGCTACTTACATACCACCTAGTTTATTGTTATTGTTTGGTCCAAACATCCCCATTTAGCTAGTGCTATTTATGTACTAAGTTCACAGTATAAATCAAAACATAGTGGAAATATGTATGCAGATAGATACAAAATGAAATTCACTGGTTTAGACACTGAATTGAATTGAATGGAAGGTGGATAGATTTTTCTGAGTTTAATAATTAGTAAATACTGGTAATTTTTGTAAATATGCGGAGGCTTTTCAGGACTTTTAGGGTGCCAAAAGTATTTCTCTTTGTGCTTGCTTCCTACTATTTGATTTCACAGATTATTAGTGCATAAGTATCACTGGTTAAGAGAGGATTTGGACATGTATGCAGAGGTTTTTGTGCAAATTCGGTAGCTAAATTATAACTAGAATGTCCTTTTCCAATATTCAATGCTGATATTGTACCCATCCTATAAGCCCTGGTCAAATTTGACCCCCTTCCAGTAGCCTTTCTTAAAATCCACTTCCCTTTCCCCAGACACACTCTTTCCTTCCTGTTAGCTGCACAGTCTCTTAGTTTAGTGTGTCTTGCCCTGTCTCTATTTCTATCTCCTTTATTCCTTTTTGATATATAAACCTTGATGTCAGGCATACAAAATACCTATCATAGTGACTTGCCCACAGTAAGTGCTAACAACATTTGGAAATGAGTGACAAACAAATATAATGACAATTACTAACATTACTGACTTTTTCTTATGAGAAAATAACTCAAGAAATGGAGATGACAGACTTCCTATTGCTTATTCTTATCAACCCTAAAATAGGCCGGGTTCTGTGGCTGCAGAGTTTCAAGAGACCATCCCCTGCCCCCACAGCTCTGAGATGCAAGCTTGAAAGCCCTCCGAGAGTCTGCCTAACATACGGTATGGTGGAAGGTCGATGAGGTGGAAGCTAAGAAAGGTTTTTACATTTTTTAGTGGTTGAAAAATAGCAAAAGAAAAATAATATTATGTGAAAAATATATGAAATTAAAGTTTTAGTGTCAATACTAAAAGAGGTTTTGGAACAAACACACTCATTTATTTCCATACTGTCTATGGCTGTGTTTGTGGGACAGCAGAATCAAGCAGCTGCTACTGTGGAAATGGTATGACTCCGAAAGCCTAAACTGTTCACTCTCTGGTTTTTACAGAAATGTTTGCCAATCTCAATACAGCGAATATGCCATGTCAATACACCTATCAAATTTTCTCTTTTACACTTATATTATATAAAGCTGATAAAAAGCTCGTTGGCAAAATGGTATGTATGTATGTATATAGGCATGTATGTATTTACTTATTTATTTTTACAATGATTTCCAATGTACGTTACTGCGGAAAGACAATGAACAAGTCCAGTGCTACTTATTCTTTTATGAGGCTATAGTTTCTGCCTTGCATGGTTCACTGTTTCATCGTCTCTAACATCACAGTGAATTCTGAAACAGCTGTCATAAAAATAAAGGGGGCAATATTGAAAGTGGATTTATGTAATTTCATCAGCATAGTCTGAGTAATAATTTACTCTTCACTGCCCTACTGAAAGTAATTAATAGCATCATCTTTGAAAAGAAATATAACACATATTTTGAACACCTCTTCCCTGTGGGCTCTTGATAAATATGAGCATTTAAAACATTTTTAAAAGCAGTAAGGATAATACAACAGTATCTGTTTTATTCTAATGTAGGGCATTTTGTGGTCTGTGGATCATGTGGAGGGAAAATACTATTGTGAATTAAAAATGAGAGAGACACAGACAAGAACACAACAGAAGAAAGGACTTAAAAATAGGAGTTTTGAGGGACAACATTTCTTCCTTTGAACAAAGAAACTATTCCACAAGAGAAATTGTTATTACCTGGTGAATTTTTTCTAAAGAAAATAATGATTTGATGGGACTATAATAGCAAGGATTCAATGAAAAAAAAATCCTTTTTCTCCTTTAAAATCTTTTGTGGAGGTGGCTGAAAAAAGGCAAGAGAAAAAAGCTGTGAATTGGGATCGAGGTTGGTGTTCAAGTCCAGCATCTTCTATATGATTGAGAGAGGTTTAAGAATAGTATTAAATGTAAAAATCTCCCACACTAATATTTTTGATACCTCTAACGGCTCTGAAAGTGTCATTTATAGACAAAAGTATTGAGTGTGAAATTATGAAGTAGTAATTCATTTGTAACATGCAGAATATTTCTAGGTAGAATTTTTAATCCTCACATTGTCCATATTTTCTCTTTCTTAAGAGAAGCATTGAACAAATCCCTATGAAATCATTATATTTGACAACCCAATGGAGGATTTTACTTTTTTCATCCGGCTATTGTTAGTTATTATAATAAAATATCCTCAAACATTCAGTCATATCATTAACATGCAGCTTCTCCTTTCCTTTCTTCCTTCTCTAAAGAGTCTGCATTAAACTATAGGCTAAAAAGAAAGAAAGACCATCTCAGACCTTGTGAAAAGGGTTATGCAGTAGACAGAATCCTAAAATGCTACTTTCCCTCAACCCCCAAGATTTCCTTCTTAATGCTCAGGACTATATGAACGTGATGAGCATCAGGTCCATGATTACGTTGTGTTAACAAACAATGGAATTTTGCAAAGGTAATAAAGCTTATTAATCAGTTAAACTAAAGCAGGGAGAATATGTAGTTGGTTCTAATTGAACCGCAAGCTCTCTTTAAGAGCAGAAAGTTTTCTCTAGCTGGCTGCAGAAGGCAAAGTGGGGATAGTTGATGCATGAGAAGATTCAGCTCACTGTTGCTGCTGCGAAGGACAGGCTAGATGAGAAGGAGTTCAGGCAGCCTCAAGGTGCAGAGTGGGCTCTGGCTGACAGCCAGCAAGACCTCAGGCCTAACAACTTAGAAGAGCTTGGAAGCAGAATGCTCCCACAGAGCTGCCAGAGAGCTCTATGCATCCAAAACCTCGAATTATGTCAGCATCGAATCTGAGAGCGTGGAAACCAATTGAGTCCACCAGGACTGTTCACCTACAGAACTGTAAGTCTCACCTATGGAACTGTAAAATAATAAGTAGATGTTGTTTTCAGCTGCTAAATTTGTGGCAGTTTATTACGCAGCAATTGAAAACACGTACAGACTGAACCATGTAGTCTTAATTATTGACACTTCAACGTATACACTTACAAATGTAAAATATGGATCTTACAGTGACACCACGTGGACAGCTGTCAGATGGTGCCGAAAGACCAAGTTGGGATTTTCAATACTTTTTGAGTTTTGATGGAGGCATCTACATGAAAGCAGACAGCTGACCTGATATCTAAGATTGAAATAGAAGGGAAATCTAGTTGTCGATATTTTTAGTGTTCTTTTTTCTGATCGGGGGTGGAAAAAAACCTTTTTCTTTTTTCCTGATCTCTCCCTAGTACTCCATTTAGTATACTATGCTTTTGTAAATTGAAATGAACCATTCTTTAAATGGTAACTTATTCTCTCTGAGACTTCAGAATTCAAAAACAAATATGTTCCTGAGCCTTTTAGCTTTCTTATGGCAATCTAATTGATTGTACCCGTTCAATAAGAATTGGTCCTCCTTTTCATGAGGACAAAATTGGATAAATTGATTGTGCAGCCAAGACCATACCTGGAAGTGTCTTATATGAGAATAAATCCCATTTCATTAGTTTTGACAAGTCCACCATGAAGGAACAAAGGTTGTACTTCTAGGTGAAACCAAAGGCCCATAAAACAGTCCCAGAAAATTGGTCTGATGTGCGTGCATTCTAGAGCTCACAGGCCGTAAATAATGTCACTCCTTGGTAAACCAAATATCTCATTATATCTCAGGTATCTTGAGGAGAGAAGAATTTGCCCAAATTTATAGATCATACTGGTGAACTTTGTTGAGGTGAATTTTGGGAGTTGGGTTTCTTAATCTCAGAATAAAACAGGCAATAAGAGCCATTAAAAATATATCTGAAATTATAGAAACTCTTGAAAATGCAATCAGAGATTCTTTATAAAATTTTCATAAAGTTAATTTTCTGGCCTTGTTCTGTACCATTTGGCTCTAGATTAGCCGACCTCAGCAGGAGGCTTACATGGTTGTTTGACATGCCGTCTTTTTGGGACTATAAAACACACTTGGGGTGGGGGGCCCACAAATTTGGGAGGAATAATGGTTGTTAACACTGCTATTGAGTTCCGTTTACATTTACATTGGTGAAATATTATGTTATTTATGTTATTAAATATTTTACCACATTTTCTGCTTCAAATTTTTTTGCTTCCTATTTTCCTTCTCTAAAACCTAGGTGCATCTTATGGTCTGGAAAATATGGTATATGCTACACCCAGTCTTCTTTTGTTTCCAAGAATAATCTTTGGGATTATTTGTTTGGTATTGTTTGTATATTTGTGAGTTTAAGTAAATTGGAAAATATTTTATTCCCACGGAAAAGAACACATTTCTCAGATCTACATTAGTAATTTTTGATATTTCTACTCTGGAATCAGATTCAGTACATATTTCCTTCAATAATGAGCAAAAGAAATTATTGACCCATGCCTATTTTATATATATATATGTGTGTGTATTACAGTTATGTTTTCAACTTTTGAAAGTGATACATTATCAAAAATATAATTAAATCAACTTTACACTTCACTAACTTTTCATAATTTTATTGTAATTCATAATTTTTAACTTTGGAATTTTACTCCAATATATTGTTTAACTTTTCTTCCTAAACTACCACCTTTTAAAAGCTTAAAAGAAACATTCTAATTTGATAATTACCTTGCTCTTGCTTTTGGAAACTTTGGTAATGGTAAATGATAGTAACGTATTATATTTCTTTAAATCTACTAGTTAATTTAGATTATTAGTTAGTTTGAACATTAAAACACCAAATCTATTTTTTGGTAAGCTATCATTTCTTTACTTGTCTTAAATTTTCAAAAACATTTTCCAATATGTAAATTCATTGCTAACTCTGATATCAGCATTCACTTCTAATTATTTTTACATTAAAGAAACCCAAGGGAGTGTGCTTTTTGAGTATGACATACTGCTATTCAGGAGCAACTATAATTGGGTAAGTAAAGGCTGATAATAGAGATGAGTGAGGAAATTATCAATAATTAAATGTAGAATATGTCAATAGGAAAAATAAGTAGATAGTACTATTAGCAGTGAAAACAAATTTTTTAAAAACATTTTTCTATGGGGAAATGAGCTACTTATTTTTTAGTAAATAGCACATGCTGGAAACAATTGTGTGTGTGTGTGTGTGTGTGTGTGTGTGTGTGTGTGTGTGTGTGTATCGCTTTACCTTTGGATTTCTTATAAAATGTTCTTTATTTTGATGTATGCATTAAAATTGGTTACAGTACTTTAAATGACTTAAATACCTAAATCAAGTTTTATTTTGTCAAATGACATTTCAATTCTTCTTGCCTGTCTTAATCTGTGATTTTATTAGCTAGAGAAAATGGTTCTTCTTGGTTTGTCAGTAAGTCTTCATGACCATCAATTTTCTCCAGTGAGTCTTAGGCACTGATCTATAATTTAAGTAATTACTATGGCATTAGCTTAATTGCTTACCCAGAGAACTATTCTCAATCAGTTACTAACAAACAAAAACAATAACAGGATGTAACTCTTTATTTTTATTTTAAAAATAGCAATTAGCTTAAGAAAATGACAGGTTAAAATACTTTATTACATGATCAATGCAAGAACGAAGATCCAGTTACAGATGACATTGAACTAGTCTTGCCCAAATAAACACTGAGGTAATGGAAGAAACTGCTATTAAATAAAAACAAGATATTTTATATCATTTTAAAAGAAAATATTTTCATTTGGAAGCATTACATTTTTAAGGGATATTTTGATTTATTATTTTTACCTGAAGGCACACAACCATATATCTAGTTGGTGTTCTTTTTGAAAACATTTTAGGGTGTCAGTTTCTGCTTTGGATATTGGTTGACTGCATAATTAATAGAGAGGAAAGTATGTCCTGATTTCTTTTCTTTTCTTTTTTCTTTTTAGAGTGAAAGAGGAAGGGAGAGAGAGAACACTTATTTATCCATTCATTGATTCTTGTATGTGCCCTGACCAGGTATCAAACCTGCAACCTTGGCATATGGGAATGATGAACTCACCGACTGAGCAAACCGACCAGGGCTTATGTCCTGAATTTTGAGGAAAGCATGGGAGAAAATGGACTGAATTATGTGTGTATCTTTTTTCTACACATTATTTTATACTTAATACACTGCTGATTTTGTTGGAGTCAATATTTCCATCATTATAAAAGCTCATTTCTTTCCTTGTCTATATATCTTTTCTCAGATGTTCTTATCTAGACTCTGATACCCTGGACAGTGCTAAAATTTTATCCTGTCCCTAAAATGATCAGTTAGAACCAACACATGAAGAATTAAGTAGGTAGGGTTGTGAGACAGGGTAATAAGAAGTTAGGAAAATTCCTAGGCAGGTGGAATGGGGAAACCAAGACAAGAAAATTAAACAAGGCCAAACTGTCGAGCAACTTACAAGCAGCAGGTGAATGCAAGAACTTGTCTCCCCTAACCAAGGACACTTGAGAGGGAATGGTTCGCACCTCTCCCCCCTAACCAAATAATACATAGCTTAAATCTCCTTTCTCTGGGAGCTAGAGAACAGAAACCCAATTAATGTCATTTGTGCCAGCTAAAACCAAACACAGATGAAGTCAGGAACAAATAAGGAACACCCTATTAGAAGCCAGACAGACTCAAGATAAAGCATTACTGCATACCATAGAATGTTCCCCAAACCCTCCTGTGAGCTCATTTCCCACATCAGCATATTAAAAGTGTACAGGGAAAACAATGACTATTCTGCTGAAACTCTCCTCAAAGATTCTCACCTGCAGAAAAAAGAGAAAAAGCCCACAGAACAAAGACTCAGTGTGGTCATGCCCATGCCCCTTGTTGGGCATGAACTTTTTATTTCCTCCTAAATTCTCAAGGTCCCAAGGAGATTTGCAGCCAGGGGAGCAGTGGGCAGTGGCAGCTAGACTGGGCTTACCCCTGATCCTGTCTCCGGGATCACCTTTTCTCTGACTCCCCAGTGAGCTGAAAGCAGCCCCACCTTGGCTCACTCCTTCCTGTAACTTTCCTAGGAAGCCAAAGCAGAGCACTGCCTAAACTCTCTCCTGTTACTTCTCCTACCCTAAGTCCTTCCTTAGTTTTACTCTCCCAGGCTGAATAAGCCTCCAAATCATCTGGACTCATGTTATGAAATCTTTCCTACACAAAGTCAAGAGCCCACACTCTACAGGCCAGCCTGAGGCAGTCTGCTCTGAGCCCGTGCCTGTCTGGTCCCAGGTTGGTTTTGGATGGGTCATTGCATTTTAATTCAGAACTGTTAGGGAGGTAAAAGGTGATGTATCTGTTACGGTCATAGGGTAGAAAATCGATTATTATACAGATATGCAAAGAATGCATGGCTTTTTATTTACTTATAACTGATTAAAAAAATGTCCCTGAGCACTCAGTTTACTCAGTGGGGGTACTTGAGGTAGAGATCAAAACTTCAATTTGCTAAGTCAAGGTATATTTTCTCTTCTAGTATAGTTTCTTCCTAGTTAAAAATTTTTTTTGATTAGGTAAACATTTAGTCAATTCAAAGATCAGCTATTTATCAGAACTATTTGTCCAGTGTCTGTCTCGTTTAAAAACGGGAATGTTTAGGATCCTCCCTGGAGGTGGTGGAATACCTCATGATGGTCTTTGTGCTAGTGTGACTCTTACATTTGCAACAGTTGATAGCCTTGAACTTGTAGTCAGTCTGGTCCAGTCCATGAGTGTCTTGC
Organism: Carollia perspicillata; assembly: GCA_004027735.1. Taxonomy (NCBI): domain Eukaryota; kingdom Metazoa; phylum Chordata; class Mammalia; order Chiroptera; family Phyllostomidae; genus Carollia; species Carollia perspicillata. Next base: position 14,646 of record PVKM010008911.1, on the reverse strand, counting down.
TGGTTGGTATTTATCAATGAAATCTATGGCTAGGAAATTATGGTTTGTTTATCTTGAATAAGTGAGGACCTAATGGTTTTCCTTTAACTATATCCTGTGTTGATCCTAGATGGCACTGCGGATCCCCCATTTGTTCCAGGTATATCTCCCACTTGCTCCCTGGTGTGGGTGCCCACCTCAAAATTCTTTGCTATAGGAGTACTTTGGTTTCCTTGTTATAACCATCAGTTTAACCACTTCCCTCCACTGATCCAATGCTGATATAGCTCTCCTCTCAGTATTTGTGTGAGGCTGGTTTCACGGTAACCTATACCCAGGAAGTGGCTCTGCTTGGAACAGGAAAGGCAAGTGTAGGAGATGAAGTCAGGCAGGTAATAAGGTGTCAGAACATGCAGGGCTTTACAGGTGAGGTGGACTTTGGTTTTCACTCTGGGTGGGTCAGGAAGCCATTGGAGGCATTTATGGGAGGAATGACATAATTGAAGTTGGTTTTAACAGTCTGTAGGAGGAGAGAAAGGGGGGAATAAGAACATTGGAAGATATTACAGTAATAAAGATGAGAGATAATGGTGGCTTAAACCTAGCCTCTGGCTGTGAGAAAGGGGCTAAGTTCTGGATGTATTTTGAGGCTAGACATCAGAATTTGATAACAAACCAGAAGTGGAAAGTAAGAGAGAGAGAAAAAAATCAAAGAAGGCACCAAGGTTTTGGCACTGAACACTTGAAAGATGGAATTGTACTGAGCTTAAAATTAAAGTGAGCACGTTTGGGGTGGGAGAGGTATCAGGACATGGTAAGCTATTAGACACCCAAGTGGAAATGTTAATCCAGCAATTAGATCTGCAGGTTTGGAGTCTAAGGGCAAGGTCTAGGTTGGAAACATACAGTTTGTACACTATTGCCATATAGACTTAATTTCTTACCTAAGCCTAGTAAAGGCTGCCTTATCTGACAGCAAAGAAACAAAAACAGAATAAATCAAAATAAGTTAATAGAATGCCTGAAAACCAACCCTAAAATCCAGTTTATAGATCTTAATGAACACTTACAATCCCCCCAACCACAGATGTTGAAGTGAAAATTTTACAGAAAGCAATTATTCCATAGTCCTTAATAATTGATAGTATTTGGGTTATTTTTAAGTTTCAGTTATCTGCATGGCTTGTTCTTTCACCTCCTTCAAGTCATTGCTCAAATATTTCCATCTTAATGAGGGCCACCCTGCCCAATATAGTTAAACTTCAGCCTACTCTTCCATCCTCCCCACACGAAATCGCCTGAAACTGCTTTATTTTTTCTTTACCAACACAATGACCATTTTCTTAAATGCGTGACTTATTTGTGCTTGTTCATTGTTGCATTGATCTGATCTCGGGTGCAACTTTCAATGCTGCCAGCCTCACCTGTGATTCAAGCGCTGACAGCCATCACCGGCTCCCTGAGAGCTTTGACCAGCTCCATGCCCTTGCAAACTGACAGCACCTCCCCTCAGACCCACATCTTAGATTCCTGCCTTAGCACTTCTCTGGTATTGCAGATTGCCTTTGGGAACCTGCTGGACACAAAAGTAGTGTAACCAGAAAGTGGAGGAGTTAATCCTTCAGGGCTACCTTTGGCCAATGGGAGATGAGCATTTTCTACCCTCAGGCAGATATTCCTGGATGCTTTTTAAAAACATCCCACAGGATAGAATACCTAATCCACCAGAATGGTGACCAATTTATCGCATCCATTAATTAATTCTTCCACCACTCTTTCATTCTCCAGTTCCTAACTCCTATCCACTGAGATCACATTCCTAAATTAACAATTTATATTTAATTAAGCGCTGGTCACAGGCAGGCTCTGCTTTATGGAGAAATCAGGTGAAGAATTTCTTTTTTCTTTTTTTTCTGTTACTTCAGCTGCCCAAAAGTGTTACCATAAAAAAAGTCAGTGGAGGCCAGGGGAGTCTCTGCCCATTGGCCAAGATGGTGGCAGAGGGGAGGTTCTTACACTGAGCTCTCCCCAACCCCAAAGGTAGAGATAATGAATGGATAGGGCTTAAGCACACAAGGAAAGCTAAAAAGATAAATGGATAGGGCTAGAGAGTGCACCAAAAGCTAGAAAGATGAATGGACAGGGCTCCCAGTGTGCCCAAAGCTAGAAATATAATTGAATTTGGAAAATGGTCTTCCCCTCCCTATCTATAGCAGCTGTGGGCTTGAGCTGGAGGATTGAGAGGTCTTTGAGACAGGACTCCACCATTCTCTCAGCTTGTGGATCACCTGAATAAACCCCTTTCCTTTTTGCACCAACACCTGCCTCATAAATTTGGCTTTTTGTGGCAGCAGGCAGCTGAGCCACGTTTTTTGTTCTGTAACAAAAGTAGCTAATATATTCTAAGCATCCAGCAAGTTATCTGGTATATGACAAACTTTCAATTAATGTGTGCTAAACCGAATTGAATATACTTGGTGTTCCAATTTCTAAATTAGGTAAGGATTAGGACTTTGGTACTTCAATACTAAAGTGCAACTCTCAAAATGATACATTACCCCAGAGGCCATTGAACTAGATCACAGGGCAGTTCAAACATGTATGGCAATAAGGAGTAGGGGTTAAAGGCATATATGCAGGAGGTTTGCTGATTAGGTTGTGAGTTAATTGCTAGCAGTGTAAATTCAGTAAGTTCTTTATCCTTTTTGTGCTGTAATTTCCTCATCTCTAAAACAGGCATAATTATAATCTCTAGCTCAAAAAGTTGCTATGAGGACTAAATGAGTTAATATATACAGAAGACATAGGTGGCATGTAGTTAGTACAATATACATGTTTGCTACCATTGTTATTATTACTATTATTGATTTCCACCACACATATTATGGAAACCCAGTGTCAAATTAAAATAAGTGGGCATTGCCAGATTTTAAAGAAATCTAACCAAAATTTGCCATTCTTTTATATTTTGACTGTTTTTAGTTACAAACAATATTTAGTCTAATAGATATTTAAATAATAAAGAAAGAACATTCCACAATCTGTTCCATTGCCCCAATCCAGCTGAGGTTTTATTTTATTCAAATATAAGCTAATTTGTTTGCAAATAATGTCAGCCTGATTTATAAATGCATCACCCAACTTATGATCAATATTAAAATTTCATCATATACTAGCTTAACCTTGGGCTTCAATGAAAAGTGCAGACAACATCAACTTATTTTGCTATTCTTAAGTTTGTGGACCAAACACCAAACGAAGTCTCAGAATCCTGAAATTTCACCACTTGTGAGGTGAGTATCGCCATGCCTTCCCCACCATGTTTGAGGGAGAATTGAGTGTCATAGTGATCATGAAGGGGCCTTGCTCAGGCTCTGGTATCTAGCTGAAAATCAACGGCATTAACTCTAATTGGTGCTAACTGGACTTGCACTAATTGGAATCCCATCCATATCCTACACCTCTCTGAGTTTGATGCTGTGATTTTCTTAAAAAGTATTCAAACAAAATTTTAGCCCTACAAATGTCTCACTAGTATTTAACAAATAGAACTCACTTTCGTGTAAGTCAGTGTTTCAGAGATGAATGTTAGAGATTGAGACATTTTTATTAGCCATAAAAGCACCTGTTACAGAGTTATTTCAGCTGCATTTCAATTTTTAATTTAATTTAGTAGGTCATAAAGAGAATTACTAAAAAGAATCTAACCTTAGTTCTTTGAATTCTTTTACCTTGATGCTGTGTGTTGAACAAGTGGGTTTCTTAAGCAAACTGCTTGTAATGCATGATAGTTTGAGATTCCGAGACTAACACTAACTTGTGTTTCACAAAATTGAAACTTATGATACATGCTGAGTGTGATTTTAAGGTAATAAAGAAAAGCTAATGAATGGAACACTAGACTTTATGTTAAAAATTTAATCTCTAAATGGATGACCATGACTTAACACTCATTTGTTTAAAGCCTATAATATATATAGTTATGAGAATGTAGAAAAACATTATAACAGATGTCTCCTAACTCCTTATTGGTAGTTATGTCAAAAACTCTACAAGAAACGTCATGTATACACTTGAGACATTATTGCTTCGGCATCTGGGAACCTCACTGTGAGATTCGTAGACTAATGGAATACTTCCCTACATACACAGGAGGCAAGAGGACTGGTTAGTTTTATTCCAGACAGCTGCCAGTTTAAGAATGTGTCACAAATAGTCTTTTGCTATTAAAAGATTATTCATGAATATTATTATACACCAAGCCTAGTACTTGTACTACTTCTAGGCTAAGTACCATAAGAGATCTATAAACTCACACATGATAAAATTCAAAAAGGTGAGAAAAATGTACTTTCCAATGATTCAGACCTCTAATACAAATTTATTTATAATCACTTTGACTCCTGAAAGTTCTAATCAAATGAGATAATTTAGCATAATAAAATTGTGGCTTTTTACATCTGTGCTAATTAAGTGCCTGAGGCAGAGCAGGTACCAAATTAAATACTGTAGTAAATTCTTTTGAATTCATTTAGGGAGAAATGATTATCTCTAAGGTAAACCAAAATACTGGAAGGAAATACATGGCATTTTCTTTTCTTTTAAAGATTTTATTTATTTGTTTCTAGAGTGAGGAAGGGTGGGAGAAAGAGAGGGGGAGAAACATCAATGTGTGGTTGCCTGTCATGTGGTTCCCACTGGGGACCTGGCTTGCAACCCAAGCATGTGCCCTGACTGGGAATCAAACCGGGGACCCTTTGGTTTGCACCCCACACTCAATCTACTGAGTTACTCCAGCCAGGGCACATATGACATTTTAAAAAGGGGTTTCTGAAGCTTAAAATGAACTAATATTTTACTGAAATATTTTATTTGAAATAATACTAATAATCACTGAAAAGAATTGTATCTGTGTAAAAGATTTCACTAATATCATTTTCAGAATAATTCTTCCAAAATGTGTTTCTAAAATCAAATTATTCCTTCCTGGCACCTTAGAAATGTATTTAGATAATTTGATGCCATATACTATGCTAGCATCTAAATGACAAAAAAATCTCAGAAATGGAGATGAAAGCACTCTCTTCTAAATTGCTTGGTATTATCATCTTTCAAAGGTGTTTCCTGCCAGTTTAAAATGTCTGGTGATAAAAATGATAAGCAACAATTCTGTGAATAGACTGCTTATGTTCCTTACTCTGTTCTTCTCAAAGTGACAAAGTGCCTTGATTCCAGCAGCGATTCTTGTCTGCTTTGGCATTGGGTTTCCTTTGTGACCGTTAACTGCTGAAACTGAGCCCAGAACCCATGATCACATGACCTACCATTGCAAGAGATACCAAAGAAGTAAGTTAACTCATCCCTCTGCCTCTAGGAAGGGCAAACTGCGCCCAGATATTTCCAAACTAATAATTTTGCATCCTAGTGTGGGAGAAAAACTAAGGAGTGGGAATTTCCTTCAGAAACTTATTTGCATACTTTTGGACTATTTCTATGCTAATACAGTTAGTGTGCAAGGGTACCCCAGCACAGCTAGAGTAGCGCCTGACTAGGATTAGGCAGCCAGCTGTTAACAGATTCACTAATTTGCCTGAGGAAATTCCGTTTATGGATTAAACAGCCCCATAGAATGTAATCATTTTTATACATCTTATTTTACATGAATAAATATTTCTAGTCTCGGTATTTTTCCATGCCCTCCCCAACCTTCAATTCCCCTTTCTATTCTCTCCTTTCTCTTTTCTGTGCAGTCCTCTTTCTCCCTGGCTAAACTCAAAGTTTAGCTCACTACCTTGGCACTGTCTTCCCCTGACCTTTGATATTCTACTGGCTGCCAAATTCTGTAATTAGTGCTTCAAAAAATGACTCCAGAATCTGTCACTTTTTTTCCTGTCTTGTTACTACTATCTTATTTCTGTTTTTTATTATTTTTTGCTTACGTATAAATTAGTCCCCCTATGCTTCTCCTTGCTTTGGTTTCTCTCCAGCTTTCAAGTATGTATATTTTGCTCACTGCTGCCAAAGGGGTTATTGTAAAGCACAGCTTGGACTTAACCCCACATTGAAAACTTCAGTGGTTCCACACTCTCTGCCAGGGTGTCCATTTTCCTCCGCCTAGCTCTCACACCTCCCTGCACCCCCACCACCAACACTCTTACCACCCAGCTGCAACCTAACTTTTTTCAACCTAACTTTTGCAGCTTTACCACCCACTTTTTCTTTTTCACATGGATGACAATCTTCCTAAACTATACAGAATTTCCTGAATATACTATAAATTTTCTTACATATATTTTCTATTTCCATGTCTTTGCTTTATCTAAATTTTTCTTCTTCTAATATTTACCTATTGAAATCTGACTCCTTCTTCAATTCCTAATCAACCAACCAAATCACCAACCAGCCAAACAAACAAACAATAACAGCAGCTCCATTTTACCATGTGCTCCTAACATGTCAGGACCATACTGAACATCCTAAATGGAAACACGTAATCTCTAATCACTGCTGAAACACCTACAAGGAAGATATTAGTATAACTATTTCACAGGTGAAGAAAATAACATTTTGCAATGTCAGTGATATGTACACTACATTGCACAGCTAATAAGTGGTATGTAGCACATTCTGGTATTTAACAACCTAATACTCTTTCAGCCATTTTTTCCCCTTTAACAGACCATTATTTTGGAGTTAAGGTCAGGCAAATGAGTTTAGTGCTGTGACTAGTTAAAACAAAAGGAAAATGAAAAACTGCATATCCCGACCTCCCTTATAGCAAGGAGTGAGGTTTTTGACATAGTTTTAGCCAAAAAGACTTAAGTGACAATCTGCTGAGCTTATTAACAACATATTAATGTGCATCTTCCACATCTCTTCCTTCCTCCTCATTCTTTAGGAAGCATGGCTGAGATAGCTGGTGAAGCAGGAGCCATCTTGGGACTGTCAAGTTGAGAGATGAACACAAAGGAACGCAGAACAGAAAGATGAAGAGTCTGGGGTATTGGCAGTACTAGGAGCTGCTGCACTGTCACCCAACCAGAGATTCTTGTTGGGTAAAGAGACTGAAGTGTAATTTTGTTAACTTATACATTGGGCTTTCTGTTGCTCAGAGCTGGACACGAATCCCAACTGGTGCATAATGGAAATAAATTTTAGACCTAGATCTGTATCACCTGGATTCTTTCGGCTGTGTCATCGCTGCCTACTTCCAGGAGCAAATTAAACTTTACTGAATCACCACCTGATTAAAAAAAAAAAAAGAGAAATTTTTTTTTCTCCTGTACTCCCATAAAATTCTGGGATACTTTTAGGGCCTGTATGATTTCCTATTTATATTTTTATTGTAGGTTGTAAATTCCTCAAGAACACAGTCTATAAATTTTTTATTTCCCTATACATAAAAATATTGAATGATTATATACTGTGTTGAATTAAAATCCATAAAATGCACTGTATAATTTTCTTTTGTGTGTGTTTTATTTTTTAATTTTTATTGTCGTTCTATTACCATTGTCCCAATTTTCCCCCATTGCTCTCCCCTGCCCCACCCATGCTTCCTCCCCCTCCCTCCCCCAGCTCCCACAGTCAATCCCCACCCTGTTGTCCATGTCCATGGGTCATTCGTACTTGTTCTTTAACTAGGCCTTTCTTCATCTTTCCTCCCTTATTTCCTTTCTCCTCCCCTGTGGTCACTGTCAGTTTGTTCCTTGTTTCCACGCTGCTGGTTCTTTTTTGCACATTTGATTTTTTTTGTTCATTAGGTTCCACTTATAGGTGAGATCATATGGTATTTGTCCTTTGCCACCTGGATCATTTCACTTAGCATAACACTCTCCAGTTCTGTCCCAGCTGCCCCAAAGGGTAGGAGTTCCTTCTTTCTGCTGTGTAGTATTCCACTGAGTAAATGTACCATAGTTTTTTGACCCACTCATTTACTGATGGGCACCAAGGATCCTTCCAGCACTTGGCTATTGTAAGTAGCGCTGCTATGAACATTGAGGGGCATACGTTCTTTTAAATTGGTGTTTCAGGATCAATCTCAGCAGTGGAATTGCTGGGTCAAAAGGCAGTTTCATTTTTCATTTTTTGAGGAAATTTCCCACAGTGGCTGCACCAGTCTATATTCACACCAACAGTGCACTAGATTTCCTTTTCTCCACATCCTCACCAGCACTTATTATCTGTTGATTTGTTGATGATGGCCATTCTGACTGATGTGAGATGGTATTTCATTGTGTTTTTAATTTGCATCTCTCTGATGGCTAGTGATGCTGAGCATCCTTTCATATATCTCTGGGCCCTCTGTATGTCCTCCCTGGAGAAGTGCCTGTTCAGTATTTTTGTCCATTTTTTAATTGAATTGCTTGTCTTCCTTGCATTGAGTCATATGATTTCTTTATATATTTTGGAGATCAAGCTCTTGTTTGAGGTATCATTGGCAAATATGTTTACCCATACGGTTGATTCCCTTTCATCTTGCTGATGTTATCTTTAGCTGTTAAAGATGGCTTAAAAAGCTTCTGCAATTAAAAAAGCAGAAGCTTTTTAATTTGATGTAGTCATATTTGTTTATTTTTTCTTTATTTCCCTTGACCTAGAGGATACATTGGTGAAAATACTGCTGTATGGAGTATTTGAAATTTTCCTGCCTATGTTCTCCTTTAGGGCTTTTATGGTGTCATGATTTATGTTTAAGCCTTTTGTCCATTTTGAGTTTATTCTGGTGTATGATATAAGTTGGTGGTCTAGTTTCATTTTTTTTTTTTTTGCATGTACCATTCCAGATCTCCCAGTACCATTTGTGGAAGAGGCTATTTTTACTCCATTTTATGCTTCTACCCCCTTTGTAGAATATTAATTGGCCCTAGAGACTTGGGTTTATTTCTGGGCTCTACATTCTGTTGCATTGATCTATGTGTCTGTTCTTATGCCAGTACCAGATTGTTTTGATTATCATGGCTTTGTAATATAGTTCGAGGTCAAGTACAGTGATCCCTCCTACTTTGTTCTTCTTTGTTAAAATTGCTGTGACTATTTGGGGATATTTTTGGTTCCATATAATTTTTTGAAATATTTGTTCTAAATCTGTGAAATATGTCATTGGTATTTAATAGGGATTGCATTGAATCTATAGATTGTTTTGGGTAGTATGGACATTTTAATGATGTTGATTATTCCAATCCCTGACCATATGCTTGCATTTGTTTGTATCATCCTTACTTCCTTTCCTCAGTGTTGTGTAGTTTTCCGAACACAGATCTTTTACCTCTTTGGTTAAGTTTATTACTAGGTACTTCATTTTTCTTATTGCTATAATAAATGGGATATTTTCCCCAGTTTCTGTTTCTGGTATTTCATTGTTGGTATACAAAAATGCCTTTGATTTCTGAATATTGACTTTGTATCCTGCTATTTTGCCAAATTCACTTATTAGGTTGAGAAGTTTTTTGGTGGAGCCTATAGGGTTTTCTATGTGTACACTATCATGTTCTCTGTAAATAATGACAGTTTTACTTCTTACTTTCCAATTTAGATGCCTGTTATTTCTTTTTCTTGTCTGATTGCTGTGGCTAGAGCTTCCAATACTAGATTGAATAAAAGTGGTAAAAGCAGATATTTTTGTCCTGTTCCTGATCTTAAGGAGAAAGTTTCTAATTTTTGCCCATTGAGTATGATATTGGCTATAGGTCTCTCATATATGGCCTTTATTATGTTGAGGTATACTCCCTCTATTCACACTTTGCTGAGTATTTCTTATCATAAATGGGTGCTACTTTGTCAAATGCATTGACATGATCACATGATTATTGTCTTTTATTTTGTCTATGTGGTGTATTACATTTATTAATTTCACTGTATAATTTTCTATTGTCTGAGTCTTCTATGAATTATTTTCAATCTTCTTTAAATTTGTTATGGACATAAATGTAACCCAAACCACACTGGTTTGAGTTCCCATTGAGTCTACCTGAAACCCACTCCCTCAGCTCTTTCTGAAAGATTCCCTGTTATTGCTTCATTGTTCTGAAAAGTAAGCTCCTCCAGTTGGTTCTTCTATTCAGCCTCCTCATTCTCCCCTGAGCTGCTGCCTGTGAAGCTGTTGAGACTGCCTCTCTGACCATTCCAGACTTAGGGGAGGAAATGCTGCTCTCACTACCCTTTTATTTAAGCTGAGGCACAAATCTTTTCCTAATTACCCATGCACAACTGAGACCAGGTTAGAATTTTTAAAGAAAGAATAAAAGAGTAGAAAATGATGCAATGGAAGGAAAACACAGAATATTTACAATTATTCTAGGCCCAGACCCATTGGCTTTCAGTTTTTGCTTTCCTGGACTCCACATGATAAGGACAGTTCACCCCCCTCTACTCCCAAATTTCCATTGCTTTCTAAGGCTAAGTGTTCAAACAGACCATTGTCTCAGAGAAAAAACAATTTTTTTCTTCACCCCATCATAAAGCCTCCTTCCCTAGGCTTCATTTCCTGATTTCTCATGACTGACAGTAAAATTATTAATTTTCTTTAATGGACACCCAAACTTGACTATAGTGAGCCTGTGGCTTACACTAGTCTATCATAAAATAATTCAAATTTCATTTGATTTGAGTTATTTTGATCATCTTCAGCAACTTTGTTATGTGAATACAAATATTATTATAGTAAATATATAATGAATACATTACATTTTGGATATAGTTCATTCTAATTTGTTTCCAATATCTGTTAAATTTTCTTAATAATACTCTAACATTGTTATTATTAATTTTGTCAGTGGCTGGTAACACTGGGATATTGTCACCAATTTCCACAAATAATTTGAAGTTTTAAATTGTGGTGATGAAGCCTTGATTTGAGGTAGTTTAAGAAGATAAGAATCAGCGTAGAGAATTGTTGATGTATTTTGTAGAGAAGGAAAAGAATGAGTATGAGCAATAGAGATGGAACCTGAGGGACTATTAGGACCAAGTTTATGCTAAATAAACATGAAGAAGGAAGAGGAGGACAGAAAGGAAGAGAAGTGTGATGAAAGGGAAAATGGAAAAGAGGAGGAGAAAGAGAAAAAAAAAGAAAACAGTGAAAAGAGAAAGATCTTTCCAGTAGAAAATATTAATTATTACAATTGATTTTTGTCAAGATTTAGTAAAAGTCATGTGTATAGTAAGTACCCTGGTATTCTCATATGCAGTGTACAAACAGTGCTCTCTGCTCATGAATCGGAAGAGAAGTTTCAAGAGCTCAGTCACCGAAGAGAAATTATTTAGGAATTAAAATGGAAAACATTCAAAATTAAGTATCTTTTCAGGCACAAGAGCAATATAATTAAACCAGGTATTTTCTCTTAAATATGGCCAACACTCTATAACATATTTATATTTTCTCAATAATCTGTTGGTCAGTTTGTTTATAACTTTGTAATGCTTTATGATCAAACTGAGATAACCTTTGATAACATATTCTGATTTTAAACTACTGTAGTAGAAAGTTGTAAAACATACGATTTATTTTAAATATTTTTAAAAATAGGACACTTCAAATGTACCCTACAAGACTAAAGCTGATGCATAAGAAACTGCACAGCTATTTGGCCTTGTAATTCAGTCATTCAGAGAGAGCTGCCAACTCTGCCTTAGCAACAGCAGGTTTACTTCACTCTTCTCTGGCCTCCAGCACAGAAGATGGGCTGTCTGTAGCCTCCAGGAAACTTACAGTAGTTCTTCCCTTGAGAACAAGGTCACCATTTGATATTTGATCACGTCCTGATAATTTAAGATGATAGAATAGACACTGACTATCAAGAAAGCAAGTAATAAAGAGAAATTGAATGATACATTTTAATGGTGATTTGTATAGATGAATTTATAATGGCTGTTGGTTTGCACATATACTTTATTAGCTGGCTAAATGATAGATACAGTAAACTCTTTATATTCTTTGAAATTCTAGAATATTTTATATTTTTAGAGGTAAGTTATTTCATGTAGAGTGATTCTTAAATATTTAATTTACATTTTTGAGGTCTTTGGAATGTATCGATTCCCATGAAGAATATAATTGATTTATAACATTTAATTAAAGTTATATGAGCACATCCTGGTATTCTCCAATGCAGTATACAAACTATGTTCTGTGTTCATAGATAAAAAGAGAAGGCCCAAGAGATGAGGCTTTGAAGAGAAATTATTTGGGAGTTAAGGTGAATCTGAAGTGGGATGCCTCCGTGTGTGATGAAAGGAATGTATCCACTCTGCCTTTGGAAGAAACGGCCTTGTCTCTCTCCCTCTGTGCTTTCTGGTTTCATGCTCGCAGAAAGCCCAGGACTACAAAGCTTGTTTGTTCCTCCTTAGTGACTGCCATTGCTTTCTGCTGGTCCTTCGTTTTTAGCATGAGAAGGGTCAAATGAGTCTTGAGTAATAGATCCTCAATTCTTTTCTTCTTGTCTCTCTTAAGCTGTGCTATCATATAATTAATGTTAATTTGTTATCTATACTACATTAAATAGCTCAAATCCTGTCCCCCACCCAAAATATTACTGTGAAGTACAAGTACGATTTAGCAGAGGTACATCAATAGTAACAAAAAAAAAGGGTTTTATTTTTGACACTTCTCTGTTTATTTTTCTAAAATAAGCAGCTATTATCTTTATAACCAAAGTTTAACCATTATTTAAAATTATTCTGAAAGCTCTTGGTAGATAAAATTTCTTGCCTTCAAATGTTTATGTAGTTTAGTAAAGAGTGGGCTCTGATCTTTGCAAATGTGAAGTGTTCTATTTTATCAGCTGCATGATTATTTTATCATTCAGCATCTAGTCAGGAAAACAGAAACTATCCTCAGTCTTTTAAATAGAGTGAATTAATACAGGAAGTTGATCACCCAGGTGATGGAAAACAAAGAAGCTAAACAAGGGCGGTTGTGAAACCAGAAAAGCATTCGTGCTGCCTGTCACTACCAGAACCAATAAGCAGAGACAAGGATTGAACCTTAATGGACTCTTTATTCAGATGGCTGATGATCTGAGAAGACAGTGGGGTTATGTACCCTAAAAACCATCTTGGCTGAAAGGATTTGAAATAAAATATCCTGTTCAAAAAAACACAGAAAGACTGTCTTACCTTTCATATGAAGCTATCCTTTTTTATAAAGAGAAGGAAAGTGTAGGTAAGGGGTTTGGAATTCAGGGGGAAAGGTAAATCAGATAAAAGCTGCAGTCCAGCGATTTTCCTAGCATCCCTTCGTCTGTCGACCAGCAATTCTTTACCTGAGTCACAGTGGCAGATGTTCCTGCCCTGGAGCACTATAGCTCAGACACCATCTTAATCACTTGCAGTCCTCCTGGGGCATGAAGAGTAGGTGTCACATACCAGTTCCTGGAACAACACTTTTCTATATGCATTAATTGCAATACCCAGACTATTATCTGTAACTTAAAGCTAAAAAAATGTCAACTCTTGAGTTTCCCCACCATTCTTTACTGTTAGCATAAACTATCTTATTTCTATGAGATTAGTTTCATATGGAAGTAATCATTTTGCTATTGAGCATGACACTTAGCATTAGAAAGTGTCAAAAGCAGGTTTGGGAATACCCTTAATTGCAGATCCACATAAGGGGGCACATCATATACAACAACAAGATATGATACTGAAAAAGATAAAAGGACAGGAAAACAAATGCCTCCCTAAGACTAGTAATACTAGGCAGCCAGGACAAATTGATACCAAAGAATCCCTCTCTTTGTTTTATCTTGGACACTACTTCATTTACTTACTTGACTTTATGCTCTGTGAGCTGTGAATTATGTCAGGTTCAAACATCAGAATCCTTTAAATTCTTCATATCCATGATTACATCTTAAAAGGAAGTAGTCTATAGATGTGTGATTTTCTAATGCCACTTCTCTAACTCATCCTAATTCTTGACTGACGGCACTAATGGCTTGAGAGGTGACACTCAATGCTTTTACCACAGTGCAGGCTGATCTACTTATTTGTATATTCAAAGAGGTTACCATGGATGGCACTATAAATATAGTCACAGATGTATATTCAGCAGGGCTCAAAAGGCACAAATCACTGTTATGATTGCGTACAAGTGACAGTTGCCAAGGAGTCCGGGTGGTGTAGGTCTTCTGAGGCATAAGCACCATCAGTCTTCCTACACAGCCTCGTCCCCCAGAACTGTGTGCTGGAACATAGAAATAAACAGTCCTTCTACATATTAGAAACCATGCTGCAGGCAATGTGACATGGCCAAAGGTATAAGATACATTAGTACATTAGTGGGGGTGTTGCAACTCATTTCCACATCGGCTGAATGCATAAAACAGTTTTTAGTACAGTTGACAAAAGTAGCACACTCTCCGGGGGGGAGGGGGGGCGCTACATTAGTGACTTTTAAGGAAAACATTCCCCTGTCCTTTAGAGTTACCACAGGTCACCAGTCATAAATATTGGAGTAGATTATGGTATTATTGATATGCTGAAACAAAGTATAATTTTAAAGGCTTTCCAGGGGAGTACAATCATCTATAAGATACCAAATGAAAGAGTTTGTTCAACATAGGTTCTTCCTGCAAGATAAGTCAGAAATGTTTAGAATAGTTTTTGCTAAATATACCTAAATATTTTTATCTCATTTGAAGGAATAAGTTCTCCACAACATGG
>PVKM010008910.1:0-37982 GCA_004027735.1 Carollia perspicillata | reverse complement strand
AAAAAAAAATAAGAAAAGAAATGTTCAAGTTTTAATTCTAAAGCACATGTCCATTCATCTCTGGCAATTCGCTTAAGCAACCTCGTTTTCCAAAATGGGAGAAATCCAATGGCGTCTGGACTAACATCATGTTAACACTTATTAGGTATTTTGAGCTATTTGCAGTTATATATTTAGACAAATGTTACTTAGTAATACCAGGAAGCATAATTTATGTTCAGATAGTGTACTTCTCCTACGAGGGCATATCAGTGATTCCGATGATACTCCCCTTTTATGCATAAGAACTGATATACATACTAGGAGATTTAACAACTAGTAAAACTGAAAATAGAACCAAGGATTTTAAAATTCTTATACCAACAATATGGTCTGTTTAGTCTTATTTTTAAGCACAGGCATTGCAAGAAAAATGCAATTAAAAACTTAAGGGTGTGAGGAAGGGTTGGCAGAGAGGCTGCTGAGAAACGTTCTGGCTTCAGCCGCTGCGTCTGGCAGCACAGAAACGCTAGTTACGGCCTCTCAGCCACCAGAGCTCCATCTGTTGACCCACTGTCACCACTGCTTTTCGGTGCTGTGTGGTCCTGATGGCAAGAGAGGGTTCTGGAAACCTGGTACCCACCAGTGAAGTTATTCTCTTCCCCGCAGGAGCCTAAGTTTGGGAGCTTCCAGGTTACCTCTCCTGTGTACTGGTCCTCCCCACTCCTGAATGGAGGCCCCCAGTGAGTGCGGAGAAGCTCTGCAACAGTGTTCAGGCCAACTGCAGTACAGGTTGGGGGCAGGCTTTTGGAGATGAGTAGAGCTAGATAGAGGTCTGCATCTGTTGCATTCGGCATCGCTGCCTTATGTTTCTGGTGGGGTGCATGGCCACTTTGTCTTCACTGCCTTCTGATGGAGAAGGTGAAGGACTCCCTGTCCCTGCGAGGGCCCTGCCAGGCTCTGCCCCAACTGTGACTGGCTCCTAAGCTCCATGACTTGCTCAGAAAACCAAGTATCAGAGCCCCCATCTCCTCTTTATTTTATTATGATTGTAATTACTAATACCCTTGTAATAGAAATAAAGTTTGTACATTAGTAAAAAAATCCTTCAGGGTGGGAGGAAAAAGCCATATAAGGCAAGCAATCATAGTCTATACCCTCCCCTTAATAAGTCTTTATATTCAATCAATGTAAGCTATTGTGCAAGGATTTTTTCCTGTTTCTTTGTTTTGTTTTCCTGATAAATCCCAAGTGACTAGAACAGTGTCTGGTACATAGTAAATGCACATTTAAAAAATTAATCCATAAATATTAAAAACTTTGCTGATTTCAGGCTATGATATCATGACTATTTTGATATACAGAATATGTTTAATACTGAAAATGTCTAGTTCCACAGCACCAGGCACAATACCATCTCTCAAAAGAGCTGAGAAAAGCAGTGTCTGAGCATGGCCTGGGCAGTGGTTACACAAGGGCGGGCAGAGACTATAACCCACCCTTTGACAGAAACCTCCTAAGGACGAGGAACTGCTTCGTTTGATGGTGTTAAAACTCAGCAACAATCTTAAACTCTGGGACTTTTGACTAATCCTCTAAAATATAAAATTTTTATTGTGTTTGTGAAGCAGTTAATTATAAATAGCCTAGAACATTCTGCTATTCAGAACATCGAGTGAATTGCATGTCTTTTATAAACAGGGCTTTTAAAATATACAGTCGTGACTTATGCAGATTAAAGCTACTATTATGAAAAAAATCTGTCTGAAATTAGTAAATTTCATATTCCTAATACCACCTGAATTCATATCTTTTCAGTTCACATTAATTAGAACCTACATACAGCATACTATTCAGATAAGTTTCCTTTCAAATCCACCAACCCTAGCCCCGGTCAGTTTACCACTGAGCCACCAACACCAGGTCATTTTTCAGGTATAGCCACCCATTTCTAAAACTCCAATGCAATTCTTACTGAATTACCTTTCAAGGCAGAAGTTAGTGTGATATGATGGCACATACAATAATAACCTGCTTGCTCATACCTACCTCTTCATTTTAACATTTGATAGTGAAGCACCCCAAAAGTGTTAAATAACAGAATTCAGAAGCTCTAACCAATGTTTCCACAATGTCTTCTCAAAAAATTTATCAATGTGACCCAGAAAAAATTAAAGAGACAATTATCAGAGGAAAAGAATAATACCTAGTGTTTTCTTGTATGTTCAAATGAATAGAAAAAGAAACCCCTCATACTCTTCTCTTCTAAATCATAAACTCTCTTTTGTTCTTAAGTCAAAATCCAGCTCACCTGACATGAAATGAAATGATAAGGGCTTCCGGCCAAGATGGAGGCATACATGGAAACACTGTGCCTCCTCACACAACCAAGATTAAGGACAACAAATATTTACAAACAATAACACAACCAAAACACAGAAAATTGAACTACGGAAGTCCAACAACCATTCAACCAGGCTGGTAAGAGGGGCGGAGTTGGCAGTCAGAGGAGAGGGAACACAGCAGGAAAAGGCAGTGGCTGCCAGACCCGGGAGCGCTGAGGAGTGTAGGTGGCCTGGAACTTGCAGACCCAAGATGCGTGGGGAGGAGACGAGCAGAGCACATAGGGCACCCAGGGCAGTTGGCTGACCGTGGACACACATTCGTGTGCAGATAAACTAGGCAAGAGTGGGCACTGAGATGGACCGCACAGCCCAGGGCCCCAGCAACGGGAAATAAAGCCTAAAAACACCGATTGAAAAGGTGCCGGGAGTCTCCCAGCCTCACAGGAGAAGTTGTTGGGGAGACCCACAGGGTCCTGGAGCGTGCATAGGCCCGCCCACCCAGGAACCAGCGCCAGGGAGGCCCAGTTTGCTTGTGGGAAGCAGCAGAGGGGGCGCAAATCCAAGAACTCAAGGAACAGGCACCATTGTTCCCTCTCTGACTCCGACTCCACAGACAGCATCACAACCCAAGGACTAGGTTGCCCCATCCTGGTTAACACCTAAGGCTCCGCCACCCATACAAAACAGGTGCCACCTGACCAAGTATGATTCAAACAGAAGAACAGCTCAAAGCCCCAGAGCCAATGCTTTTAAGCGACCAAGAGATAGCCAACCTATCAGATGCACAGTTCAAAACACTGGTGATCAGGATGCTCATAGAATTGGTTGATTTTGGTGGCAAATTAGATGAAAAAATGAAGGCGATGCTAAGTGAAATGAAGGAAAATGCACAGGGAACCAGTAGTGATGGGAAGAAAACTGGGACTCAAATCAATGGAGTGGACAAGAAGGAAGAAAGAAACATCCAAACAGAAAAGAATGAAGAAACAAGAATTCAAAACAATGAGGAGAGGCTTAAGAACCTCCAGGACATCTTGAAACGTTCCAACATCTGAATTACAGGAGTACCAGAAGGGGAAGAGGAAGAGAAACAAGTGGAAAACTTATTTGAATGAATAATAAAGGAGAACTTCCCCAATATAGCAAAGGAAATAGTCTTCCAGGAAGTCCGGGAAGCACAGAGTCCCAATGAAGGTGGACCCAAGGAGGAACACACCAAGGCGCGTCACAATTACATTAGCCAAGATTAAAATGAAGGAGAGAAGTCTAGAAGCAGCAAGAGATAAGGGGACAGTCACCTACAAAGGAGCTCCCATCAGACTGTCAGCTGATTTCTCAAAAGGCAAGAAGGGGTTGGAAAGAAGTATTCCAAGTCATGAAAGCCAAGGACCCACATCCAAGATTGCTCTATCCAGCAAAGTTTTCATTTAGAATGGGCACTTCATAAAGCACTTCTCAGATAAGGTCAAGTTCAAGGAATTCATCATCATCAAGCCCTTACTATATGAAATGTTAAAGGGACTTATCTAAGAAAAAGAAGATAAAAAACTGGAACAGTAAAAGGACAGCAAACTCACAGTTATTAACATCCACACCTAAAACAAAAGCAGACTAAGTGGACACCT
The DNA here is from genome assembly GCA_004027735.1 of Carollia perspicillata. Classification (NCBI taxonomy): domain Eukaryota; kingdom Metazoa; phylum Chordata; class Mammalia; order Chiroptera; family Phyllostomidae; genus Carollia; species Carollia perspicillata. Next base: position 34,033 of record PVKM010008910.1, on the reverse strand, counting down.
AAAACAGGAGCAGAGCCACAGAAATGGAGATCATATGGAAGGTTAGCAACAGGGGAGTGGGAGGAGGAGAGTGGAGGAGAAGGTACAGAGAATAAGTAGCATAGACGGTGGGGAGAAAATAGACAGGGAGAGGGCAAGAGTAGTGTGGGAAATGTAGAAGCTAAAGAACTTATGACACATGGACATGAACTAAAGGAGGGGAGTGTGGGTGGGAGGGGGTGTGCAGGGTGGAGGGGAATGAAGGCGGGGAAATGGGACAACTGTAATGGCATAATCAATAAAATATATTTTAAAAAAGAAATGATATGGAGGGGTAGAGAATTTCATTATCCCGACACACTAAATTTCTACATAAAATTTGTCACGATCACCAGCCTAATATAAGCATTAGTTGTAATTTATACATATATTCCATGTATATGTATAGAAAGTAAATACTATGTGGACATTAAGTTCTATGTTTACCTCAAAGTAATGAACAGATATGGACAGATGTGTGTGGAAAGTGTCCATACACCAGGCTAAAAATGCCCACTTATATGAATATGGATATCATTAAAGAAAATTGTAAAATGAATGACTGAAAAGAGAATCAGTAAGTTTGTAAAGGCCATTTTCGGCATATTAAATGTAAACAAATGACTTCAGAAAGGAATCATAATAGGAGTGAAGGTGGAAGGAAGAGCCTGGGAAGGGGCGTAAGTCAAGTCCTGGCACAGGGAGGAGACTGGGAAGGTTGACACGCCTCTCTTCTTATTCTGAGCCACACAGTCAAAAATATGCAACACAGCAAATCCGGAAATCATCACACCACTCAATGTTTTCTGGTTATAATTGCTCAGATAGGTAGTTCGTACCTTAAAATTCTTGTCTGAGCATATCTTAATGGACAAAATGTTTGCCAAGTGCCTGAAGTAGACAATCCCCCCAAATTGAGGAAATTGAGATTCCCCCCAAACAAAAACCAAGACCTACCACTCCCATGCTTTACAAAAAAGGGAAATTTGGGCTTGAATTCAAATTAAAGATATCACTCATTTGTTAATGAAATTATTCTGCTTAAGTAGTAGTTTATTGGAAGCATCTGCTGCCAAAATAATATAATGGCAGCATTCCTACTGGGTATTAGATGTTCATTCAGTCAAAATGGGAACAAGCACACTATTTTACATTATTTTAAATGTCAAAGCACTGACAGCTATAACAGGAATATAATTAAAATGACCTATTTCTCAATATCATAAACTGACAGACAATCTGGCATTTCCTTTCTTGCAAAAAAAAAGTCCATATTTTAAAAACTTAAAAGCATTTAAAAATCTAAACCATTATGTGATAAAATGTGAAGAAAATATTCTTTTCTGAACTACTCGTTTGGTATCATTTTACTCTTTAAAATTCCTCCCCCACTCATCATTTTAAGACTTGGAGACTTAGTTCTCTCATTGTGTGCAGTAAGGCTGTGTTTAAGAAATAGATTTTTACCATATATAGTTTCTTCTTCATAGCACTGTGGTTTAAACTGGCTCTCTTACTTCCTACTGAGTCATCAAATGGTGAGAACACTAACAGTATAATGTTCTTTCAAGCAAAAATGAAGAAAGTCATCTATCTTTGCTTTAAAAGTACCTTCCTTCTCTCAAAAAAAAAAAAACAAAGAAAAAACCCAAACAGATTTATAAAGCTTTACTTGGGTTTACTGTATTTGTATCTGATTGTACTGGTGCATTAATTTAATTGCATAGTGATTATTCTGATCTTACACAACAAAAATATTTATTTTATTCATTCCACAGCATTTTGCAGGGTAAGACCAATTTGTTTTTTATTTATTTCTATTGCAAACATTTCTGAATGACATATAAATTAGCATAAGCCAAATAAAGCAGGCCATACACAACTACAAATGTGAATTACAAATGAAAATAATTATCCTAGCATTATAAGCTACTTTGTATCACCAGACCCTAAAAACTACCAGTCACACAGTAGGCAACTGTCTTCATTGCTGTTGGTAAGACACCCAAGTGTGGTAACAGACTACGCAACACCAGATGCCTAGCCAGAACTCTTGAAAGGCTCCTAAACCTAAGCAGATACGAAGATTTGCACCTATCTGGCTACTTTCAGTGGTTCAATTTTAGGTGGTAGGTTTGAACAGTTATGAGAATGAAGCAAACAAATCTTTGGAACTGGATGAGTTTTCCTCCTTTAGGCTGCCCTACTGAGAGAAACTGGGTGGTGGCTGGTAAGGAAGAGGGGCAAGGATCAACACCTGGCCTGTGATCATAAGAACTCACTTACCGTTATAGCATTTGACTTAAGGCCTGCCAGGGGAGTTTAAAAAAAAAAATCAACTTCTCAAATTGCCTATAATTAAAATTCTAAAATCTAAAATGTGTAAGAGGCAAGTTGCTTTAGGTTAACAACTATTCCCACAAGTTTTAAGAAACTAAATTTGAATATCTTGTTTAATATTTAATTGTAAAGGAATCGTTATACCTTCAGGTAACTAAATAAAATCAAGATGACTATGAAACAGAATATAGTATCTAAGTGATTCCGATTCCTCTAAATTTTCGGAAATATCACAGCATTCCTGACTACATATTATAACTGTTTTTTCATTTGAAGTCAATCATGTCTATAGAAAATCTAAATAAAATTTAAAATTAGAAATGTAACACCAAATACATACATTTTTGTTTGAACTACATACTCTTCCTACATATGTCATAATAACTATCTTTTGTCTTAAAGAATAAGATTCTTCAATTATGAATTAGAATAAGACTAATCAAAAATATACAATCAGCTTCCTAATACTATAGTTAAACTAATGAAACAGTGACATAAAAATGAGCTCATGGTTAACATTCCTATATTAATTGAATATCACAAAACTCATGAAAAAATACAGTGTTCATCACCCTTCAAAAAAGAGGAATACATTAAAAGACAACTGGCTCAGACTTCTAAAAACAGTATTTAGCATATTAAAACAAAATGTTTTAGCCCTGACTAGTGTAGCTCGGTAGTACTGCAAACCAAAAGGTCACTGGTTCAATTCCCAGTCAAGGCACATGCCTGGGTTTCAGGGCCAGGTCCCCAGTTGGGAGCTTGCAAAAGGCAAATGATTGATGCTTCTCTCCCTCTCTCTAAATATAAATAAAATATTTTTTTTAATGTTTTAAATTCAATTTTTAAACCCTTAAATTTCATTAGAGGTCGATTTGAGACTAACCTTTTAAAAAAGCACCTTTAATTGGGTACTAACTGTAAAAGTAATAAATACCTATAGTTTCTTTATTTTAAAGATAATATAATACATGTCTTGTTAAAAAACAAAGAACATTTCCCCAATAATATAGAAGAGTCACGAAATCCTCATCTACTACCATCACTCCATGATCTCTAGTTCACGCGTATCCACTATAAACATTTCGTGTACCCCTCCAAAACTTGCATATACATATACTAGTTTGTGAACACATAAATATCTTTAATAAACAACACACACATAAATGGGATTTTTTAAACCTTAACAGTAAATCTTAGATATCTTTCCATAGCATTGGTCTGTCTCTTTTTTTCTAAGTATTCCATTTTGTATAAATGTCCCATTATATGATAACATTTATTACTCAAGCTCATTTTTAACTAAGTTCAGATAAAGCCAGTATAATTATTGCTTGTTAAAATCTAACATTCCATCAAGGGAAGTATTATGGCAGTGAAAGACCTATTATATTAGGTCTTTCCCCCATTCAACAATCCAGCTTGTAAAGTGTTTTAAAGTTCAAGTAAAATCTTTTAAAATTCATGTCACATTTATGGAAGGAGGGGGAGAAAGGTCACAAAATATGCAACTCCAAAATAGTTAGACATCACTGTAATGTAGGAGAAAATTATCTCTATGGAACTCATCCAAAATAAGTAACATTTCTGTCTTCTAATTTGCTGACTTGGCTATCCAAAATACATTTTTTAAAAAGGGAGAGGGCATTTGAAATAACTTTCAAATAACTTTCTAAATCAATGTCTTACTCGGATTTTTACAATTATTTGTATTTTAGAATCTTAAAGACTAACATTATCTGTAATCTGTACCTAAGGGGGGAAAAAACGAGGGAGCAGGAAGGCGGCAAAACTGATTATCTTCCCCAAAGTCAGTAAAATTAACACTTGGACCCCTTGAGGGGTGCAACTAGTCCAAGATCATTCAATAGAACAGGCTGGTCCCTGCGGGGCTGCCCGTGGGCCAAATCCCCAGCATGCAGAACAAAAAGTAAATTTGCACAGCCGATAGGGCCTGCACTTCCCTCAAAGCAAAAAAAACCCCATCAAAACTGTGTAAGGGCTGAAGCTTGCATTGACAACACTTCCCTTTTTTTCTTTACACCCGTTTCCTGCCTCCCGTTCGGTATCTACACAGGAAGAGGAAGGCCTCTAACTCTTCCCTTTTTACACACCGGCGACCCTGGGGAGAGAAGCCCTTCTCAAACACACAAACCCAGTCTTTTACGCCTCCGACCATTTAGCCGAACTGCCGCGGCTGGAGCCAGGAACCAGTCTGTGTCGGGAAGCAGGAGAGATCCCCAAGCAATGCCGGCCTCGCTCGCCGCCTCGACCGGGAGGGCTGAGGGAGTGGCAGGCTCGGGGAGACCAGAGCCCTTGCTCTCCTTGCGCACGGAGGCGGAAAGGGCTGCCCGTGCTCCTTGGCTCCGAGGCTCGAGGGCTCCGGGGCTCGAGGGCCCCGGGTGCATCCCCGGGCGCGGAGAGCCCGCGCGTCCCCCGCACCTTCCCGCCTGCACCCGTGGCCACCGCGGCCTCCCCGTGAGGATCATACCCCGGTGCCGTTGTCGCACACCACCACCTTCCTGCCCTGGCTGTCCATCGTCCGTCGGGAAAAGAATAGCCGATGCCGCCTAACAACCTACAGCTGCCGCCTACAGCAGCCACCACCCGGCTCTTTCCTCTTCCTCCTCCTCCCTCTCCGTAGAGCCTCCTTGGGTTCAACTTTGTTCCCCCTCCCGGAAGTCGCCACTCGGCCCCGCCCGCCCCCTCCCGCCCGTCATTGAACAGACCGCACGCGCGGAAAAGGTGTGGACGGAAAGAGGAGGCCGAGACTGACAGCGGTCACTTCCAATAAGAAACGGAGGAGCGCCGGAGCCCCGCCCTCAACTCCAGCTCCTGTTTCGCTCTCACTATCACCGCCCATCTGGGTGACGCCCTCTGCTTCTGGTTTCCGGCGCTTCACTGGGTGTTGCTGCGAGCTGAGCTTTGGGCGCTGCCATCTCATCCCTGAAGCGTCGTCGGAGTGTAGAGCGTTGGCTACCCCGCTGCAAGGCTCAGTCAGGACACCGGGCTCGTCGCGAGAAAGCAATGGAATGTGGCAAAGACAGCCGGGATGGGAAGCAAACTTCCAGGTCTTTGTGGGTCACAGTATTGTACATGGCTTCGTGTGCTCTTGCTTGTAGGCCTTTTCAGTGAACAGAGCTGGAAAGGATATGCACATGTATTTGAAATCATGCATTTATACAGATACCTCCAATTCCAAACCAATCCTTCTTTGCCTAACTTGCACTTAGTCAAGTGAGAGTGGGTGCCTCCATTTCCAGCATCATCGCACACCACTTCTTTCAGCAGGAACACTTTTTATCACATCTTCAGTACATGCACCCATTTCAACCCAGAGCCTCAGCTTTGAAGTCAGACAACCTAGGTTTCAAATCTGCCTTTGCCACTCAAGAATTCTCTGATTTGGGCATACCCTTCTTTGTGTATGGGGATAATCTATTTCTGTTTGTTCTAAGAAGAAAACTACCTGCATAGAAAAAGCATCCATTCAGTGGTAGCAATTGTCAACCAAATTCACAAAGAATCAGAAGGCTGTGGCTAGAAATAAAGGGCAAAAATATACCCAAGGGTCTTAGGGATTGCAAGCTGAAAAACAACTAGTTAATATCCAAGATGTTTCAAAGGAGAAAGAAAAGCTGAGACTTCTTAAAGTAAAAAAGGACATTCTTGAGAAGAATCAGTCCTGCATTCTTAGCTGCTGGGTTGGTCCAAGATGGTAATCTTCCAAGTGTCTAGTGGTCTGAATAATGGGACATTCTTTCCTAAATTGTTGAGATGGTTATCTATGGCATTAATATACATCCAAACATTGAAACACTACCGAAAATTTTAAAAGTTTAAGTCCCCAGGCTAGCTAAGGCAAGAATAGAATCATTTCCTCATGCCTCAGCCTACTTTTTAGTAATTTAGCAGCTTGATCATAGTGACTCCATTTTATTTCTGTACTCTATTCCTCGCTAATTTTTAGTTCCCTGCTTTTAAACGTGCTCTCTACCTCTAATGTCCTACCTTTTTTCTTTTGAAGTACTATTTTTGACTTTTTAAATAAAGATTTCACTTCTTTTTAGAGAGAGGGGAAGGAAGGGAGAAAGAGAGGGGAACATCAGTGTGTGTGAGGGAAGCATTGACCAGTTGTCTATTGCATGTCCCGCGGACTGGGGACCTGGCCTGTCCTGGCCCACAACCCATGCATGTGCCCCAACTGGGGATCAAACAGGTGACCTTTCAGTTTGTGGAATGATGCTCAACCCACTGTGCCCCACCAGCCAGGGCTTAATTTTTACATTTTCAGAAATAACACCTGTTGCTTTTTTCTGCTTGTAAAAACAATATATACAGATGGTAGAAAATATCAACAATCATCTATTCACTACACTAATGAAAATGCAGCAAAATCCCTTGGCTATGCAAATTTAGAGATAATACTATTGGTGACTGTTTCCTGCCTCTATACCAGGTGCATTGTAGTCATGTCATTTTTCTCTAAATAGTGTGGCCCCACATTTTAGGTGGTTGAATTTGGGGTTGGGGGAGAGCTTCATTTCCAGACTTCAGATGAGATTTACGTATATATTCCACACAAAATCTTACCAATTGGGTATCTCCATTTTACACATGAGGAAATGGGAGTTTTAAAAAATTAAGTCCAGCAATATTATAAGATATGAGATCTACACACAGAAATTAATACATTTATATATGTCATTAGTGAATAATCTGAAAATGAGAATAGGAAAATAATTTCATTCACGAGAGCATCAGAAGATCTGAATAGCCCTGACTGGTACGGCTCAGCGGATTGAGCACCTTCCCACTAACTGAGGGGTTGCTTGGGCAGAGCACATGCTTGGGTTGCAGACCAGGTACCCAGTTGGGGGTGGGTGAGGGGCAATCGATCAATGTTTCTCACATCGATGTTTCTATTTTTTTAAATTTATTTATTGATTGGAGAGAGGGAGAGGAAGGGGGAGCGAGAGAAAGAAGCATTGATTTTTTGTTCCACTTATTGAGCATTCACTGGATGACTCCTACATGTGCCCTGATCAGGGATCGAACCTGCAACTTTGGCATATTGAGATGACACTCTAACCAACTGAGCTACCTGGCAAGGCTCAAATCGAAGTTTCTCTCTCCTTCTTTCTCTCTTTCTCCCTCCATCCCCTTCTCTCTATAAATAGATAAATAGATAAATAAAATCTTTAAAAAAATGAAATGAAACAAAAAGGCAAGTCACAGAGTAGGAGAAAAATATTTGCAAATCACATGTCCAACAAAGGACTTATGTCCAGAATACACTAAGAACACAATAATAAGACAAACTGTCTAATTTAAAAGTGGGCAAAATATTTGAATATAGCCCTGGCTGGTGGCTCAGTGGATTGAGTGCCGGCCTATGGACCAAAAGGTTCCCAGTTTGATTCCCAGTTAAGGCACATACATGCCTGGGTTGCAGGCCAGGTCCCCATCTGGGGGTGTGCAAGAGACAACTGGTTGTTGTTTCTCTTCTCCCCCCTGTTTCTCTCCCTCTCTTTCTCCCTCCTTTCCCTCTCTCTGAAAAATAAATAAATAAAATCTTATTAAAAAAAGAAAAAATATTTGAATGTATATTTTACCAAAGAAGATTTACGGATGGCTAATAAGCACAAGAAAAGGTAATAAACATTATTAATCATTAGGAAAATTCAAATTAAAATCATAACGAGATACTGCTCGATACTCATTAGAATGGCTATAATTAAAAAGACAGAAAATAACATGTTGGTGGAGATACGGAGAAACTGCAACCCTCATACATTGCTGGTGGAAATGTGGAGTGAGACAGCCACTTTAGAGAATAGTGTGGTCTTCTTTCAAAAAGTTAAAATTACCACATTCAGCATTCCAATCCTAGGTATATACTCAAGGGAAATGAAAAGGCACAGCCACAGACGTGTATACAAATATTCATAGCAGTGAGTTTACTCTGTGAGTGAGTAAACTGTGTAGTATTTCCATGTAATGAATAGTACTTGGCAATAAAATGAAACAATACGTGATATAACATGGATGAAGCTAAAAAACGTTATACTAGATACCGAACACTATATGTTGTACAATTCCATTTACGTGAAATTTCTGTAAAAGGCAAATTCGTAGATACAGAAAGCAGATTAGTGATTGCTGGGGCTGGGAGCCGGGTTTGGCTACAAACAGGCATGAGAGAACTTCATGGGGTGACTAGATTTTGGTAATGGTTGCACAGCAATGTAAATTTACTAAAAATCATCAAACTGCATTTGGGATACTTACATCACACCTTGTAACTTCTCTAAAGTGGCTTTAAAAATTAAATTATTTGTCCAAATTTACCTATCATGTGTCAGAACTAGAATTAGGCATACATGTATCTAACTTTAAAGCCCAAGCTCTGTTTACTTAGGATTTTTGAAAACTTCAGAAAAACTGAAGTCCCAGTTGGCATCCAGGTGGGATGACTCCTGGATGAATAATGGCCCTTCATTTGGACCTGATTTAGCTTCTGTGCTTGGATGGAAAGGGAAGGAAAATGGTTAGGGAGTGATACAGTGTTTTTTAAAATACACCCCTGTTCATTGCTATGCATCATACTTGAGTTGAGAGGGAAAACAGTGTTTACTAGTAATTGAAATAAAATAATAAAAATAATGAACTCTTTTCTGTCCAGAATTTATAGTTAAGAATGATTTCCCTGAATTCCCTTAAAATGCAGTTACTCATATCTGCAGTCTCTAAACTAATGAGCACAATGGCACCTTGGGAATATTTTGAGTAGAACTTTAATTTACTTCAAAGGTCACTCATTTAAAAAATTGATAGTGTTACTACACGTATTATACCTCATCCTGTACTTGAACTCAGGAAGAGGACAGCCCGATCATTTATTTAATTACTTGCTTTAACACGTCACTAAGTCAAAAGATTTGTACTTATGCCAGAAAAGTTTTTCTTTATCTTGTCAATTATCTAAAATTTTCCAAGTCATTCTCATTTCTGTTGCTAAGAGAAAGTTCACACTAGCCGTGTTAAGTTAGTTGGGAGCAGGTTAATCTATTTGAAAGTGTTTTGACATCATGTCACTTTGCTCCTAAATTCTTCAGCATGGTCATCCTAAGACGAAGTGCAATTTCTTACAAAACCATAACATCATCATCATATCTGAGAAAATTAGCAATAATTCCATATCACCTAATATCCAGTCCATATTTGTATCTCCCCAGTTGTTCCTAAAGTATTTATAGCCGTTTCTCCTCCTGAACTGAGATTCAGTCAGGGTTCATGTATTGTTTTTGTTGTTAGGTCTCTTCAGTCTCTTAATCTAAAATAGACTTCTCTCTCTCTTTTTTTAATGACTGACTTTTTGAAGAGTTCAGGACATTTGGCTATAGAACTATTCCACATTCTGGATTTAACTGATTGCTTCTTCATGGTAATTAAAATGTTATAAATAAGGCTATGGCATTTGATGGTACTATAAACAGGCTGTTACATGGATATTCTTTGCTTTTGGTAATACAAAATGAACATTGTATTAACATCAAAACCAAGTAAAATCTTGCTATACTGTAAATATTGCTATTGTCCTGATTTAAATCTAGCCTAGGAAGAGTACAATTATAATGCCAAAAAAAAAAAAAAAACCCAAACCTGAAAAGGTAGGGATCTGTGTTCTGTGATTTGGTGTCTTTGCTTGGGAAAGAGAATAAATATTATAAAAGTTAATAAATTACATGAAATGTTTTACTATCCAATGTCCTGACTTCATCTAGCCTCTTGCTTGCTTTTAGATTCCTTGTATATATAGAACATCTCAATAACAGAGAAATATAGTTCTGAAGACTTTATGCATGTCTTATACTTTAATAGCTTTAAATTGCTTTTTAATGTAATAATCGATTTACTATTTTTGACTTTTATTGTGGGAATTTTCAAACATGCATAAAAGTATAGCCCAGGAGGTCCTCACCTAACTTCAGCCGCCACCGGCTTTCTGCTATTTCTCTTTTGTCTATTTCCCTTCACACAGTTTGGTTGTTATCGTGTTTGTGGTACCATTGTGAAGCAAACACTGGTGGCATACCCTTTCTCCTTTAAATACCTCTGTATGTGTTTCTACCGGACTTTAAAAAAGGTAATCCCAATGTCATTATTGTAGCAAACAAAATTAATAAACTCTTTTTTTCCTAATATTCAATCCATGTTCAGTTTTCCTCAATGGTCTAAAAAATGTCCTCTTACAGTGTTTCTTTATTCAAGATCTGAGCAAGGTCCACACATTGCATTTGGTTAATGTGTTTCTTAAGACTATTTTAGTCTATAACACTTCCCTCTGCCTTTTTTTATACATTGTTGTTGTTGTTGTCGTCAAAGAAACTGCATCACTGACCAGTGTGGCTCATTGGTTGGGCATCGTCCCACAAAACGGAAGGGCACCTGTTAGATCCCTGGTCAGGACACAAGCCAGGGATGTGGGCCAGGTCCCCAGTAGGGGGCAGGCAAGAGGCAACCATACATTGATGTTTCTCTCCCTGTCTTTCTTCCTCCCTTCCCCTTTCTCTAAAAATAAATAATAAAATATTTTTAAAATTTTAAAAAAGGAAAGTAAAAGAATCATTCAAATTATCCAGATAAAATTCTAAAATTTGATTAAATTAAGAATGTATATATCTTTAACCTAACTAAGATAATATTCTGATTAAAATCTCATGTTAGTAATTTGCGATTGAAAAGAAAAGAGCCCTGGCTGGTGTGGTTCTGTGGATTTAGCACCAGCCTGTGAACCAAATGGTCGCTGGTTTAATCCCCAGTCAGGGCACGTGCCTGGGTTGCAGGCCAGGTCCCTAGTTGGAGGTGAGCAAGAAGCAACTGATTGATATTTCTCTTCCTCTCTCCCTCCCTTCCCCTCTCTGTGAAAATAAATAAATGAAAATCTTTTTAAAAAAGAAAAAAGAAAAGAAAAGAAACACAAAGCTTGTGGGGGCAGCAATAAATTTACATCTCTAAGGAAAAATAAAAAAGGGATATGTTCATGGCCAAATCCTTCAACAGCAAAGTGTGGAACAGCATGAGCTTTTTGTCTCAAGCTATGTCAGGCCTCGAAGCCTAAGAAACAAGTCTACAGCAAAAATATGTAAGTTTATGGAAAAAGAAATAAAACCTAATAAGACTAAGCACAGCCCTTCGTCTTTTGGTCTGGAGGCCTAAGAGTCTGTTTCTTCTGCTTTCCAGACGACTTGTCATCTGTATTAGGATCTTTACGAGTCCAGCTATCTTCACCTACAATTCCCAGATGAAGCTGTGAACCCTCTTCAAACTCTGACTCATCTCCTAGATCTGGCTTTTCAGATAAGATGTAGACAGTGAGAGAAGTGAACAGAGAGTTAACTCTGCCACTGCTAAAGCAGCAGAGGCACCTAGTCCAGTCTTTTGAAAACGTTTCCAATCTTTTCAGCACAAGGATCCCATTGAGCACACTTTGCTGCTCTGAACTGTTGCCAGGCAGAGTGCATACTCTATGTGTCTCACAGGTGCTGCAGTAACATTTGGGGCACACCCTGTAATAATCAGTATCACTATTATGAAATAGCAGTATCACTGTTCTTTTGTGGAATATTAAAAATAGCCCTCAGATGCCCATGACCACCTCCCGATTTGTTACGACAATCTATTTTAAAGATGAGTAGAGTAGGTACAGAGAAGTTAAATGATAAATAATATACTTATATTATGGATTAATGAATCTAATGGAAAGCATACTGAGCCATTAATTAGAGGAGCTGGGTTCAGGTTTCACTTTAAGAAGAATTAGCTTTGTGATCTTGGCCACTTTTTAAACCTTTTCTCATTTTACACAATTCTGTTTGTTTTTTTGACACCAATAAATGCATTATTATTTTGATTTATAAAAGGTATTATTTTATTATTATAATTATTGTTTTACAGCTACTCCTCAGACTTCCGGTCAAGATGGTGGCATAGGTAAACATAGCTTACCTCCTTGTACAACCACATCAAAATTACAACTAAAATATAAAACAATCATCATTCAGAACCATCAGAAATCAAACTGAATAGAAGTCTGACATCTACAGAATTAAAGAAACCACACCCATCCAGACTGGTGGCGGGGGGCAGAGACACAGAACGGACTGGTTTCAAATCCACATGTGGTGGATAAAATTATAGGACAGATATCTCAGGAGCGAGGAGTCCCACACCCACACCAGGCCCCCCAGTCCAGGGCTCCAGTGCCAGGAAGATAAGTGCCAAAACTTCTAGCTGCAAAAACCAGGGGAAACTCATTCAGTGGAAGAAACTTCTGGAGTCCCAAGAGGTTCTTGTTAAAAAAACCACACATGGACTCACCTACTCAGACTCACTCCCTCTGAGGTCCAGCACCAGGGGAGCAACTTGAAAGGCACCAGTGGCAAACAGGGAGAAACTGAAGTATCTGGCATCAAGGCAAGAGCTGGGAGACAGTTTTTCCCAAAAAGAAAGGTGGGAAGAGGTCGCTGTCCCTCTTCTGAACCCTCCCTCCATAGAGCCACAGAGCCAGCAGGCTGGTGCCACATCTGAGACTCCATCAACTTGGCTAACACTGTTGGCCCTACCCTGGAGATCCCCAGAGAACAGAGAACTAATCCTGCCCAACTTACTGGCCCACCCAAGCTGCTTTCCATAGGAATGGCTGGTCTTGGCTCATGCTTTACAACTTCCTAAATCCTCTCACAAGCAACAGCTAGCCTCAGAGAGCCCCCTGCCTCTATACCTCTTGCTAAGGGGTCCCAGGCCCGGCACTAGCAGCACCCAGCCATTCTCATATACTCATAGCTTAGCCATACACTCATATACCCAGCCATATACTCATAGCTTGGCTTTGCCTGGGAATCTCCAAGCTCAGTACAAGTAGCAACCATCTCAGATTACTTTATAACTCAGGTAGCATGGCCCCAGAAGAAACACAGGTGGGGGCTGACCATGGCCTGCACCACCTGAGAAACCCCAGAGCCTGTACACCCAGTGGGCAGCTACAGACCATGTCGGAGCACCACCACCCCACCCCTGAGCAGTTGATCCTCCATGGAGGGTAGAGGTTGGAGGTAAGTGGTCACAGAAAGTCTTTGCAGCTGACTGGCCTGGGTAAATACCCTCCATTGACCTGCCAACAGCAATCAAAGCTCAATTACAAGAGGACAGTGTACTCAGCCGACATGAGAGAGGCACACCCCGAGTACCCAGCTTTGGTGATAGGGGAGGCTGTGCCACTGGACCCTACAGGATAACTACTACATTAGGCCACACTAACAAGACAGGGGGTGATAGCAATCTACCTTATACATAGAAACAAACACAGGGAGGCTGCCAAAACCAGGTGACAAAAAAACATGGCCCAAGTGGAAAAACAGGTCAAAATTCCAGAAAAAGAGCTAAACAAAATGAGATAAGCAATCTGTCAGATGCAGAGTTCAAACACTGGTTGTAAGGATGCTCAAGGAACTTAGTGAGGACATCAATATCATAAAAAAGATCCTGTCAGAAATGAAACATACAATAATTAAAATAAAGGAAAATTTACAGAGAAACACCAGTAGAGTGGATGAAACTGAGAATCAAATCAATGTAATGGAACATAAGGAAGCAAAAAACAACCAATAAGAACAACAAGAAGAAAAAAAGAATAAAAAAAAAAAAACCCAAGAAAAGTGCAAGCAGCCTCTGGGACAATTTCAAGTAATCCAACATTCGCATCATAGGAGTGCCAGAAAGAGAAGAGAAAGAGCAAGAAATTGGAAATCTATTTGGAAAAAAAAAAAAAGAAGAAGAAAAACCTATCCTGGAAAGAAATAGATATGCAAGTCCAGGAAGCAAAGAGTCCCAAACAAGGAGGATGCAAAGAGGCCCACTACAAGGCATACCATAATTAAACTCCTAAAGGTTAAAGATAAAGAGAGAATCTTAAAAGCAGCAAGAGAAAAGAAGTTAGTTACCAGGGGAATTCCCATAAGACTGTCAGCTGATTTCTCAAAAGAGTCTTTGCAGGCTAGAAGTGATTGGCAAGAAATATTCAAAGTCATGAAGAGCAGGGCCCTATAGCCAAGATTGCTCTACTCAGCAAAGCTATATTTAGAATCAAAGGGCAGATAGAGAGCTTCCCAGATAAGAAAAAACTAAAGGAGTTCATCATCACCAAACCATTATTGTATGAAATGTTAAAGGGACTTATTTAAGAAGAAGAGCAAAACTATGAACAATAAAATGGCATCTACATATCTATCAACAATTGAATCTAAAAAAACAAACTAAGCAAACAAGAAGAACAGAGACAAAAGCATGGATACAGGGAGTGTTTTTATGGTTGTCAGATTGGGGGAGATTGTATGGGAGTGGGTGAAGAGGTGAGGGGATTAAGAAGTACAAATAGGTAGTTACGGAATAGCCATGGGAATGTAAAGTACAGTATAGGAAATGGAGTAGCGGAAGAATTTATGCATGACCCATGGACATGAACAATGGTGTGGGGATTGCCTGAGGGAGTTGGGGGTACTGGGTGGAGGGGGACAAAGGGGAAAAATTGTGACAACTGTAACAGTATATTTAATAAAATCAAAAAGAATTAAAATTATTATTTTACATATCACAGTTATGACATTGAAATTCATGTTCCCTTTTGCTGTTTCATCGGTGATGTTCTAACTAGAGTGAGCATTAAGATGATCTGATAGTCTTACCTCTTATTTCTTTCTTATTTTCCTTCTCAGATTTTTTCTCCTTAATTATCAGAATAAGATTCCCCATGTTCATCCTCATGATCTGCATTAACATTTCTAGAGATGCAATCATTTATATTTGTTCAGGTAAGCATATATAATTGATACATTACAGTTTAATTAAATTCCCACCATGAACTATAAATGTAATGTGTTGGCACGTAAAAAAATGTTGTCTTTGATGACAGTCTGGCTCATCTCCAATTGCAAAGAAACCTAAATATGCTAGAGTGGACTGACTCACATCGGAGACCTAACTCATATGGAGACATAATTTTGGTAACATGATATCTTCATTTATCACATAGCACAGGAACTCAAATTTCCTTTTGAACATCTGAATGGTATTTTATCTTGGAATGTGAAGTTGCCTCAGAGAAGCAGATAGTCCTGCTCAAACCTGTTTGGTCATTCGTAAGGTTAAATGATTGATTGCTCTTTACTCTTTGGTGAAGATTACAGGCCAGGAATACTTCCCATTGGTGATTTGACCCGACAGTGACAGTGATACAGAAAAGGCTGTGGTACACATTATAGTTATTTTCATACATTTCTGGGACCTCAAAGAACAAGAGGTTACTAGGGACTTGCTAGTGTTGACTTTGTACAACCTGAGAGTGTAATGATCTATTACTCATGTAGGAAGCATGGAATAAGATCACTAAGCATGTTATAGCATGAAACTGTTCCTATAAAATGAACACTAGTCCATTTACTAGAGGTGAAGAGGAGTAGAAGGTCTAAATAAACTAAGCAGTAAAGAAAATAATGAGGTCTAATTTTTAGTAGGAACAATAGCTTACTATTTATTAAGTAACTCTCTTTTGTCGCTAGATAAGCCCTTATAATATATTATCTAATTTTATTAAATCCTCACAATAATCATATGAGGTGGGTACTATTATCACCATTTTACAGGTAAAAGAAATGAGACTAAGGGAAGTTAAAATCAACTACCTAAAGTAATTTAAACCCAAGTCTATCTGATTTGAAGTCTGAGTTCTTTCCCTGACAAAAACTGTTTATCATTTTGTTTGTGTGGGGTTTTTTTGTTAACAGTTATTTACATTAATAATACATGAATAATTTTTCTAAAATGTCATATATTACAGATACATTTTAAGTCCCATTTTACTCTTATCATTAATATTAGTTCCCTCTCACCTTCCCCAGAAGTAATATTGTTTTAAGTTTTGATGGATTTTTAGAGGTCATTTAAAAAATACCCATTAGTCCTGGCTGGTGTGGCTCAGTGGATTGAGGGTGGGCCTGTGAACCAGAAGATTGCGGTTTGATTCCCAGTCAGGGCACATGCCTGGGTTGCAGGCCAGGTCCCAGCAGGGGACACACAAGAGGCAACCATACAGTGATGTTTCTCTCCCTCTCTCCTTCCCATCTAAAGATAAATAAGTAAAATCTTTAAAAATATAATATATCCATTAGATTCACAGAGAAAGCTATTCAACATCATTGGCCATTATGAAAATGTAAATTAACCTGGCTCGTGTAGCTCAGTGGATGAGTGTGTGCTGTAAACCAAAGGGTCGCCAGTGATTCCCAGTCAGGGCACATGCCTGGGTTGTGGGCCAGGTCCCCAGTGGGCAGCATGGAAGAGGCAACCACACATTGATGTTTCTCTCCCTTTCTTTCTCCCTCCCTTCCCTCTCTAAAAATAAATAAAATCTTTAAAAAAAAAGAATGTATAGGGCCAGATGGGCTCTTAAAGCATCAGGAGGACCACTCTGTGAAGTATCTTATTCTCTAACTACTTTGCTGTACATCTGCAACCAATACAGAATAATATTGAGTGTAGACTGTAGCTGAAAAATTAAAAATAAATGAAAGATGTCTCACTAATACTCAAAAGCTGAAGACCACTGTCTTATAGTTAATATATTCATTGACAGAGTTGATCTTCTACTAACACCCCACCGCACCCCCCCCATCTTATAGTACTGTCTACGTGTGTCTTGTCTTTTGATACTTCATCTGTTCTTCAAGATTTTCAAATCATTGCCAGCACTTCTGGGATCATGTCTGCAAAGATTTTTTTTACTACAATACAATACAGTTTCTCTTGACATTTAAATTCTGCTCTCATAGGCTTCAATGTCATCTTTAAGATATTCATTCTACCAACATCCACCCACTCCTAGCAAATAATGTAGTGGTTACAAGACTTGAGGGGCATACCTATGGAGCCCCATCCTCAGCAGCCAGGGCTCTGGTGGGTTTAATCCAGCCAGGGTGATTCCAGACCCCCGCAGCGGTCATTAGTTTAGGTAAACTGCACGCAAGCCAGCAGCGGGGGCTTGACTGACCACTGGAATTGGGTCAGGAATGGCCCAATGAGGGAAAGTATTTTTGTCAGAAGAGCTTAAAAATCCGATTATTTTTATTTGGGTGGTATTACAACTCTACTTTCATTGAATTTACAGTGTAGCTTAGAGACAAGATATAGATATGAAAAATTAATTGCCCCTAACGTTTCCTCTGAAGGTCTCTTACTCGCCTTTGATTGAGCTGTCCACCCTGTTCCCACGTTAATTTAGGTGATGATCGTGGAGGATGCCTCCAATATCTATGGGACACTATAACTTCTTCTGAATTCTAATACCAGTATATTCGAGCTGTGCACTGATATTCCTGTCTTCAGGAGTTCAGACAGCAGTGTGGGTGTGTGTGAGTGTGTGTGTACCTATAGCTCTGCTAGTCATGTTGGTATTGTGGATCTAAGAAAGATCCTAATGATATATATTTGTTAGCAAGGTTAGAGATTTTTACTCTACAGATAGAACTTCAGGAAAGAATGAACATTGTGTGCAAAGATTTAGCTGCTAAAGATGCTCTTCAAAGTATTTCGGAAACATTGTTGCGATAAGCATCTTTAGTGGTTAAATCTTTGTATACATAATTGTTTCCTTAGCACTTGAATTTCCAGGAGCAGAATCAGCTCACAAGCACGTCTCTAAGGTCTTTGCTCTGGACTACAAGCACCTTAGCTTTCTAACTATACTTCTTACCTCTGGTTTTCCTTTTCCTCTGTTCCGTCTTTTGTTTGGTAAATTTATCTCCCTAAGACACTGCGCTCATCATTTTACTTCCCGGCTGAAAACTCTTCCTTTCCCCTTGCTGGGACCCAGCTCCTTACTCTGACAGCGGAGGACTTTCACAATCTGACCCTGCCCCACATGTCTAGTCTTCTCCGCACTGGTCCCCTGCATGAATCTTCCATTTTAACCAAATCCATCTATGCCCTGTTTCCTATTATACCTTGTAATTTCTTATCTTCAAACGAGGTAGGAATTGCATAATCAAGAAAATGGTAGAAGGAGAGATCAGCAATTTAGTTTGTCACAACCCTCTATAAACTTTCCCTCCACCTACTTTTCTCCACTCCACCCCAGCTGTGAAGTTGTCCTGCCTTGGTGCTAAAACTGTCCAAGTGTATGCGCTGATCTTCCCTCCTTTTCCATCCCTTCTCTCAGCCTCCCCAGAGCTGAGGGCTGGTCCATCTGCTGCAGGATGTTCCTGCCTCTCTTCCCCTCCCCAGTCGGTGGCTGGGCTCATCAAAACTGCCCTCTCACTCGTTCATTTCCGTCTCCACCATGTTCATTGCTCCTCTGTTCTCCATCTGTAGCCTCCTGGGTTCTACTTTTTATTTATTTATTTATTTATTTATTTGCTGGCTGTTTCTGCTGTCTACTATTCTACCCACCCCCCACTTTTTTTGCATCTGCTTTTCTTCCTTTTTTATATTTCCTGTCTCTCAGGTCAATGCCTCGTAGTACTTGTGTGAAGAGACAGAGGACTTCACGGTGCTGAGAGCCTGCCTACCTGACATTTTCAAGCATTGTCTTTTCAGAGCCCATAAAAAAAAAACATGCTTCTCCATCCCTCTAGGCTCTTTCATCATCGCTTCCTTCCTTTCCATTCCTTCCATATAGACTCTACAGCTGTCCCTGATGCTCCAATGCCCTGGCCTCAGAATAATGAAGGCCTCTATCTACCTCAGAGAAAGAGTTAGTCAGTGGGGTGATTTGAGAAGATAACATATGATAAAAACAAAAGGTTTCAAGAGAGGAAAACATTATTTGTTTCATAAAGTTTTTTTCAGTCTTGGTTTTGGTTTCTAAAACACATGAGAAAAGAAAGCAGACCCAAATTATTTTTAGATCCATGGGGAACTGATATAAATAAGGTTAAAATAAAAAAGCTTACATAAGGCCCAGCCAAATCGTTACCAAGTCTGGAATTGTGACAATTGCTAATGTTAAAGGGAGAATTTAGAAAGAAAAAGATATAATTTGATTAGAGACTTCAGGTCTGATCAAAGAAGACAAAAACAAAATTCTCAGGCAGAGCAGACAAACGGGTTTTTGAAAACTGTTTGAAATTCAATTCCCTATTTTGGGTCCTTATTTCCATTAAGAAACCAATTTAAAGATGAAGCAAATGAGAAGAATTAGACTTTTTAAAATATGTGGTAAGTTTTTCTGAGGACAAATTCATATGATGAAAATCTATTATGTTTCTTTTAACTAGAACCAGTTTTTGTATTTTGTCAATTTTAATCATTTAAGTTTCTATACATAATACAATAATTCTCTTTTCATTTGTTTCTATATTTTTTGTTCATGGAGTTCTATTTGAAGTATCAAAAAAAGGATTTTGAAATCAATGTAAAATAATACAAGCACTGAATATAAGAAAGACAAAAACATGATTTGGTGAGAGAAAGAAAAAGGGAAGAGAGAAAAATAATCAAGTCTAAAAATATCATAACCACTCTATATTTTAAAAGATTTTATTTATTTATTGTTAGAGAGAGGGGGAGGGAGGGAGAAAGAGACGGGGAGAAACATCCATCCATTGCTTCTTGCACCCCCCAACCCCCGCCCCAATCAGAGACCTGGCCCACAGCCCAGCCATGTGCCCCAGCTGGGTATTGAACCAGTAACCTTTGCTCTGCAGGATGAGGCCCAGCCCACTGAGCCACACCTGTCAGGGCCATAATCAATATTTTTAACATTGTCATTTAATCTCAAAGGATTAAATTATTTTTCAAATCTCATAGTCTGTTAGGTAAGTTCAGCTGCAATCACTATATTCTTCATTATTTTTTATTATAATTTCATCAATATATTTTTCAAAATTTACATCTCATTTTTTAGAAACTTCATTGATATATAATTTGCATACTGTACCATTTACCCATTTAAAATGTACAATTCTTTTATAAATTTTATTGATCAGTTGCCTCTCACACACTCCCAACTCAGGACCTGGCCGGCAACATAGGCATGTGCCCTGACCAGGAATCAAACTGGAAACCTTTCAGTTCGCAGGCCGGCGCTCAGTCCACTCAGCCCCACCAGCCAGGGCTCCAGTGTACAGTTCTGTGCCCCAGTTGGAGGAATCCAAGAGTCAGCCTTTCAGTGTTTCTCTCACTCATCAATGTTTCTCTCCCTCCCTTCCCCTCTCTCTAAAAATAAATAATTAAAATACTTAGTAAAGTAAAATGTACGCTTCAATGGCTTTTTAGTATATTCACAGAGTTGTGCAACCACCCTCACAATTAAGGTTAGAATATTTTATAGCCCCCTCCCAAAGAAACGATCTACCCCTTAGCTGTCATCCCCGACTCTCCCCGGACCTAGGCGACCACTAGTGCACTTTCTATTTCTACAGTTTGCCTTCTCTGGCCATGTCATATGAACAGAATCGCATGCCCTGGCAGTGCGACTCAGTTGGTTGGCGTTTGTCTGTAGCTGAAAGGTTGTGAGTTTGGTTTCTGGTCAGGGCATATACTTAGGTTGTGGTTTTGATCCCTGGTCTGGGCTCTGGTCCCCAGTCTGGGCATGTTCAGGAGACAACCAATCAATGCTTCTCTCTCACACTGATGTTTCTTTCTCCCCCTTCTTCTCTGCCTTCCTCTCTCTCCAAAGCAATGAAAAAAAATGTTCTCAGGTAAGGATAAAAAAATAATAAATAAATAAATAAATGGAATTATACATCTGACAGTCCTTTGTGACCTTTTTCACTTAGCATATTTTCAATGTTTACCCATGCTGCAGTATGGGTCACTAATTCATTTATTTGTATCGCTGAATAATATTGTATTTATGAGTATAACTCTATCCATTTATCAGTTGATGGACATTTGGGTTATTTGGACTTTTAAACTATTATAAATAATGTTGCCATGAACATTCATGTACAAGTTCTTATACATATGTACAAGCTGTGCAAACGTATGTTTTTATTTCTCATTTCTCTTAGATAAAGACCTGCGAGTAGACTTGCTGGAGCACAGAGTAAGTCTATGTATAAAGAACTGCCTGGCTGTTTTTCAAAGTGGCTGCACCCTTTAGTGTGCCCATGAGCATCGTGTGAGGGTTCCAGGTTCTCCACATCCTTGTCAGCACTTGCTATCGACTGTCTTTTTCATTACAGCCATCCTGTGATCATGAAGTGGTATCTCATTGTGGTTTTCATTTGCTTTTACCTGATGGCTAATGATGTTGAGCATCTTTTCATGAGTTTATTAGCCATTTGTGTATTTTCTTTGGAGAACTGTCTCTTCAGAGACTTTGCTCACTTTTAATTGGGTTACTTGCCTCTGATTATGAAGTTGTAATAGTTCTTTTCTTTTGGAATTTGAGTAATTCTTTGTATATTCTAGATACAAGTCACTTTATCTATTCTGTCTTTTGTTGTTTTTGCTTTTGATGTCATGTCTAAGAGACCATTGCTTAACGTAAAGTCTCAAAATTTCATCTATGTTTTCTTCTATGACTTTTGTAATTACAGCTCTTATGCTTAGGTCTCTGATCCAATCAGAGTTAGTTTTTGTATATAGTATGTAGTACGAAAAGAACTTTATTCTTTTGTGTGTGGATATCCACTTGTCTTAGCACCATTTGCTGAAAAAACCATTTTCCCCATTGAATTGTCTTAGAATCAGTGTTGAAAATCAATTGTCCATAAATGTGAGAATTCATTTCTGAACTCTTAATTATATTTCAGTGATCCATATGTCTATCTTTATTCCAGTACCACACAGTAGCTTTGTAGTTCATTTTGAAATTGTAAAGTGTAGGTCCTCCAACTTTGTTATTCTTTTTTAAGATTGTTTTGGCTATTTTGGGTCCTTTGAACTTTCATATTAGGATCAGTCAGTCAATTTCTGCGAAGGATCAAGCCAGGTTTTAATAGGGATTGTGTTAAATCTGTAGATCAATTTGAAGAAGATTGGCCTGTTAAAGTCTTCTGATACATAGCTATGAGATGTCTTTTCATTTATTAAATGTTCTTTAACTTCTTCTGGGTAGAGGAAGAGTCTTCAACTTCCTGGCCACACTCACCAAAAATTTAGCCTCTGCAGCTAAGAGATGGGGGAGATGAAAATGCTGGTGGCACTTCTTGGTGACCCACTGTACCTCTCAACTGTGAATTAAGGGGAAAGGAAGGCCTCTTTTTGGCCAAATCTACCTGGAGTGGAGCTTCAGTCAGTCTGAGCCGGAAGAGAGAAGAGAGGGAGCAGGTTGTGGCTCAATTGCCACAGATTCTTGCTGTTCATACTGAAATGCAGTAGATTTACTGAATTAATATTTCTTTTTGACTTTTGGGCAGTATGCAGAGACTTTAACTAGGTATTTTTTATAATTTTCACCACTTATGATTATTTTGTTGTGGAATAGATCCATGAATCACCTCATGTCGCCATTCTGGAAACGTTATTGAAACATTCCCTTCAATTTTTTTTTAAAACAATCTTAAAATAATTAAAGTAACTGAAGTTCTGCAGGGAAACAGTTCTTTTTGCAAATAAATAACTCTCTATTATACTTTCAACTATTCTGGAAATAATTTTATTGGCTAGATTAACAAGCACTGTCCTTTTAAAAGCCATAGTTTACTGCATTTAGCCCTGGCTGGTGTGGCTCAGTGGACTGAGTGCTGGCCTGCAAACCAAAAGGTTGCCAGTTCAATCCCTGGTCAGGGCGCACGCCTTGGTGGTGGCTGATGAATGTTTCTCTCACACATTGATGCTTCTCTCCCTCCCTTCCCCTCTCTAACAATAAATAAAATCTAAAAACCATAGTTTCCTGCATGTATATTTACAAACCCCATACACAAACACATATTTCTTCTTTATTAGGTGGACTTGAACAGATATTTAAACATAAAGGCAGTGATGAATATAAAACATGAAGAAACTCTAAGTTAAGGCTTTATATTTGTTTTAAAACCTATATTCATAGGTAATTGTGTCCAAATCAAACCTTTTTCTTTTAGGTTGAGTTCATCTCCCTAGGATATGTATTATTTATCCTGTACCAACAATTCCTTCATATTAGATTGTATCAAATATGAATTAGGCCATGGCCAGGTGGCTCAGCTGGTTGGAGCACTGTCCCATACACCAAAAGGTTGTAGGTTCGATTCCCAGTCATGGTATGTACCTCAGTTGTAAGTTTGATACCCGGTTGGGGAGGCTACCAATCAATGTTTTTCACATCGATGTTTCTCTGTCTCTGAGTCTTGCCCTTCTTTTCTTTCTAAAATCAATGAACATATTCTCGAGTGAGGATTTTTTAAAATATGAATTAGTAGGGGGTGGGTTGGGATGGGGGCAAAAGGCAGAAAACTGTACTTGAACAACAATTAAAATAAAATAAAATTTAAAAAACTGGGTAACTTAGAAATACGAATTAGTTGTAAACACATTCATTTCACTTTAATGAATTATTAGTTCTTTTCTTAGGTATTTGTCTTTATTTTGACAAAGCATAGGAATAGGGGACAGAGCATTTCTTTGTAAACGTAGAAAATCTACAAACTGTACTAATTCTTATTTTCTTGACAGTTTCCCGGCACTAATTCAGGACATTGGGTGTTTTCTGTATCAAATACAGAAACGCACACTTGATCACCCCCCATCAAGAACAGAGAGCACATTGACGTAGAGATGGCGGGCTTCACGGACAGGTAGGGTGGGGGTGTGAGAGGAGACAGAAGGATGACTGGGCGGCTCTGGGTCCGAGCAGCCGGGGGGTTGGAGCTGTCAGGACAGGAAGCAGGCAGATCTGCAGGGGAAGCAAGTTTGGGGGTAGGGAAGGCTTACCAGGATTATATTAGTAATTAAAACGATCAGGCTAGTGTCTTAATCACCGCTCCACACTCTTACCTAATTTGAACCTTCTCCCCTTTCCCCAGCTCTGGCCCTCCTCAGGCCGGGAGGGCAGCAGTGTGGGAAGGGGCAGGGTCAGCTTCCGGATCTCTTTTCCCCCTGTGCTTCTCCTCTCCTCCACTCTTCTTCCCGGACGGGAAGGGACAGAAAGATCCCACTGCCAGGCACCTCCTGGAGGTGCCCTCTGGTGGCGGACAAGTCTTTCCTGGCACGGGCCCTTCTCGAGTTCCGCAGAGATCCTTGCGCTGGGCTCTTGGATGACAGCTCCCTGGACCCTGGACATAGCACTCCTCTGGCTGCCGCTTTTCCTGCTTCCTTTCGTCTTTCTGGCCCCCTCTCTGCGGGGATTGCATGGTCTCTCAGGACTAGAATTGGGTGGATAAGAACTAGCATGCTTTGCCCTGCCCTCAGAACGAGGGTAGTCCACGTTCAGCGCGGCCTGCTCCACTCTGCTACCACCTGCCACTTGGGTCTGGAGAATTTTTTCGGAACTGGACTTGGCACTCGCCTCTGTGCCACACAAACTCCAAGGGGCACAGGTCAAGCTCTCCAAGGGGTTCTCTTGGAGTCCCCCCTGTTGTTTGACTAACATGAGAAGACATATACATCAGAACACAAAACAAAAACCTAACAATACCGAGTGCTGACAAAAAGTGTAGAACAACTGGAATTATCACATATTGCTGGTGGGAGTGCCTCCTGGGAAAACCTCTGACATTGTCTACTTAAAGTACCCTGGCAATGCCATATCTAGTTAGATACCCACTACATACATACATACATACATACATACATACATACAATAGAGGACATGCAGAAGGTGGTAATAACAGTATCAAACTCATAAACTGAAAACAACCCGAGTGCCCATTAGCAGGAGAATAGATAAATAATGGTAATATATTTTAAAATGGAATTTTAAAAAGGGGATGAACTATTGCCACATGCAGTAAGGGTAAATTTTACAGACATGTTAAGTCAAAGAAGCAAAATGCAAAAGAGTAGGTACTGTTTGATTCCATTTACACGATGTTCAAGAACAGACAAAACCGGTCTGCTGTTAGAAGTCAGAATAATGGTTAGAAGTTAGAAGAGTAGAGTAAGTAGTGACTAGGAAGTGGGCAAGAGGGAGGTTTCTGGGTTATGGAATATTGTATATATTAACCTGGGTGATTGTTAAATTTTGTGAGGTGACGGATGTATGCATTTCTAAAATTTCATCTAGATGTCCAGTTAAGATTTCTGCATTTTTAACACATACAGGGGTGGGCAAAAGTAGGTTAAATTACCAGCCATCATCACCTAAAAGATAAATCATAAGTGAAGATACAGAATAATAACAATAAGAAGACAAATAATACAAATAAATTCTATCATAATAAATAAATAAATAAATAAATAAAACAAGAGTAAACTGTGTTTCATGTACTCACAACTGTAAACCTACTTTTGCCCATCCCTGTATGTTATACTTTACTAAGAAAGTAAAAACAAAATTTATGGAGAAATTAGTGTTCTCCCAACTATTCATTCATTGCATTTTCATCATTTAATAACATGAGTCCAGGATTATTTACAAAGGGTGCTCTAGTTATGGGAATATTCTAAGCCAAAGAACATCCTCGTATTCTTCAGCTCAGAGCCATTTACAAAAGTGAAAATGCTAGCCCTGAGTGAAAACTGCCCTCTTCTCTGCGGCTGCTGGTGACAGTTTTTGCTGAGCTTCTCAGGGTTCCTTTCACTTAGCCAGCGGCTCAGCTTCCAGAAGCTACCAGCAGGGGTCAGCCCTGCACAAAACCCACAGCTCGAGCCTCCGAGAGTTGGCACTCGCTTCCCGGTTTGGTCAAGTCGTCCTGGCCTTAGTCATCTTCTCATGTCCCCGTCACCCAATGCTATGTTCATAACATGAACCAGACACTTCCCTGCCTTCCTCTCCCACTCAAACACACTCCCCTGTCCTTCCACCTTCTCAAGTAACCCCCACGAGCACTCCCTTCACCTTATCAAGCCCTGCAGTCCTGTCACCTGATGATGCTCCTCTCCATCCTGCAGTCCCCTTCTCTCTTCACTAACCCCTGTCATCGTGGGTCATCAGTTTGGCAAACACCTTCGACTCTTCTTCGACCATGCCAGACCCAGCTTTTACCCCATTAATGACTTCCCATCACACTTTGCACCGAATACCAACCTACCAGAGGGCCCCCACAGCCCTGCAGGCCCCGGCCCTGGGCTGGCTCCTCTCCTGCCTGGGCTCACACATTACACCCCCCACCCCACGCTTGCAGTACTTCCCTCCACCAACATGAAAGGCATTTCCTCCAAGTCCACTCCTGTTCTCTCTCCTGACAAGGTGTTTACTTCCTTCAAGACACAGTTTAAAAGTATACCCATATTTGTGTACTTGCTTCTCTAATGTTTGTCTTGGACTTGAGACTGTGCTCTCCCCAGAAGCAGCAACCATTCTGGTTTGCTCGTCCTTTGCACAGGCAGTGCCAGGAACTTGCTGGGGCCACAGTAGGTGCTCAGTAGTGTTTTTTATTGATTGATTTTTAGAGAGAGAGAGAAACATCGATTTGTTGTTCCACTTACTTAGGCATTCATTGGTTCCTTTATGTATGAGCTGCCCAGCCAGGAACTCAACACAGGTGTGTTGAATTAGAATGTCAGTCTAAACCTTGACACCACAAAGGCAGAGGAAAGGTATGGGTCCTCTGTTGCTTTAGAAAGAAGTAGCACTTTATATCTGTCCTTTCACAGCATTTCCCCTTACTGTACCTTCCACAGCACCTTACCCTTTACTGTAATAATTGTGTAAGATAGATTACATAAAATAGATAAGTGTTATAATTCCCACTTGATAAAAAGGGAAAGAGGCACAAAGAGAGTTGACTAAACTGTCCAAGTCAGGACAAAAGCCAAAATCTCTAACCTACCCATCTGTGCATCTTAACTAGTATATGTAAATGTTTGGTCTCTCTCTCTCTTTTTTTTTTTTTTTGCTTCCTTTTGAAATGTTTGGTTAGTAGTTAAATGCTCAGGCTCTACGAACAGACTGTCAAGTTTCCAAACCCGCATCCGATACTTAACTCACTGTGTGACCTTGAGCAAGTTACTGAACTTCCCGGAACTCCAGTTCCTTCACATATTCACTACCAAACTTTAGTGCAATGTATATCCGGAGATCTATCATCTATATCTTCATACGTGTAAGATACACACATACAGTGCTAAACATGGGAAATGAGGAGCACTTGGTCCAAATCACTCATTATTTGTGGAAGTCTTTTGAGAATAAGGATTATGTTTCATACTCCTCCATAACTGAAAATGAGCACCTTGCCTCTCACAGTGACACGTAACACAAACGTTCGACCTGGCCTTGGCGTTCTGTTTTCTTGAACTTATCCTTATCTGGGAATTCTGGTGACTTCAGAGGTTGGGGGAAGAGTGTAATACGTCCCCTTGGTGTGACCATTCCCACATTCCCACATGCTTACCCTTTAAGACCTGATAGTTTGGAGCAGGTACCTGCGCCCTTCTAGGTACCTGTTCTTTTCTAGTTCTCTCATTTTGGAGTCCATTTTCCTGCCGTTCTTTGGAAGAATATAATTATCATAACTTGTATTCTCAGCCTCCTCCTTTATTCTGGAATGGGTTACATAATATGCCGTGGCGGCTACTGTAGACTGACTTGTAATAGGGCACTGAGCAGATGGGTTAATCTCCACCCCCACAGGACAGAGCAGATCGTTACAGAGCGGGACGCGAAGTAAGCAAGTCAGTTCTCGTTCGGATGTTCCTAAAGGAGTTTATTAGGATGGGAAAGTTGCCTGCCACTTGAAAAATCTCTTTATGCAGGATAAAGTGATCATTTCAAATAAGCCTACAAGAGAGACGTAAAGGTCATGACCTTTTATTTAATTTGCCTGGTCCTTTTAAAAATATGTTATGCTGCAATATATTTGTTTCCTGAAGTCATCACAACAAACATATAGAAAGAATGGCTTAAAATGACACTTTTGAGTGCAAATTTAATGGAGGGTTTCTTGGAAAAAAGAACACAAGTGACCAAAGAGTTGTAATTTGTGAGAACTGACTAAAATATTTCTGTTTTACTATGTATGATGCTGCCTTTTTCTCTATCTTTGTCATCATTCATTAACATTTATTACGTGGTTACCTGCAGTTGTGAATCTGCACTAACAATTTGTTAAAAGAACAGTTAAAGCATTCTTCCCTATTCTGTTGTTTTCATAGAACTCAGTAAATCATTAACAGTATAGAACAGGACCATCTCCATCTTCATGTTCAAAATCCAAAGTAGCGAGGTCCAGACTTCCAGTTTTAGCTTAAAAACTACAAATTAACTAGCTTCACTAGGTTCACTTACACCTAAAATGCATTTTTAAGAAATGTTTCATTCTTTCCTTTTATTTACGAGTTTTCAAAATAATGAACTGGTTTCTCTAGCATTTTCCAAAGATGGCCAATGAGATTTTCTTAAGGTATAATTTTAAACTTACAATTTAGAAATACTTAAGGTGTTTTAATTCATTAGAGCTATTATTCATCTTGATTACTAAATTGTTTCAAAGATTACTAGATCTTTGGTCAGTGGGAATGTCTTCAAGTTTGCTCCTCACTTTGACGTGACTCCGGGGATCACCGATAGTGCCTCTGCTTTCCTGTGGGATAGGACGGTCCAGCGCTCCTTGTGTGTATTTTCTACTTCAGACCTGGCCGTAGCCATGTCTTCAAGAGGCTTGGTTCTTTTCAGTAGAAAACTATTTAGAAGCTATAATCTAATTCCTAAAGATGTTCCTTGTTATTGAGTTAGTCGTTAACTGTAGGCTTCTTCAGAAAGCCGCTTTTACCAAAAACTCTAATTGATCCATTTAATGCACATTGTATCTCATCCTGTTGCCTCCCTTTGGAAGGCTCGTTTCCCCAAGTCCCTTGTAATGCCTTTTGTGGGCTTGAACACTCACTCACCTTCCAACCTGGTTGTTAAAAATGTACCCTTTTCTCTTCCGAAGAAGATGTTTTAATTGTCGGAAATCAATAGATTTTGAGCGTGTATGACTTGTCCAAGGAGCCTGCATGGCACAGTTCTTAAGGGGGCAGCCTGTGGAATCAGATTGCTTGGATTTAAGTCCATAATGTGGGGCATTAGCCTGATGCCATGGTGGCTTTCAAACATCCCACCACACAAGCTATCCTAGACGAGGTCATGGTGCAAAAAGGCTCACAGATCCAATAAAGAAGCTCAAACCCCACAGTTTGTTGAATCAGCTCATGTACAGCTAGAAACAATGGGTAAGAGATGGGGGAGGTTGAGACATTCAGGAATCGGTCCAAGCTGTGTGGAGGACCACACGACCTGAATCCATGTCAGGCCATGTTTGGATGTTCTCTTTCTTTTCTGCAACATCAGTCCCTGCTGGTGGTGTGATTACAAAGACCAAAGATGAGTGCTTAGCAGGAAGGTGCCTGAAGCAATCCCGCTCTTACTTTTTTGGAGAAAAGCAGGGACAAGCACTTCTGTCCAAACCCTGTAGCTTGCCAATTAGCCCGCTGGGCAGCTGTGGATTTTATCTGCACCTCTTGGACTGGGCACAGGTGGCGCCAGCCTGGGTCTGTGATGGATGTCAGCCATGACAAAGATATTGCAGATATGTTTAGAAAAAAATTTAAGGTATGTGTGTTTGAAACAAAGCAGGAACGGGTGACAGTATTATTTTATCACTTGGGGTTAGTAGAGCAGTTACCTTATATTTCTACTTTTTGGTTCCATATCCACTCTAGTGATTCAGAAAGTGGTGTACAGAGTGTGCTCTTCAGAACTGGGCTTCTCAGGATTCTCCCAGTGCTCCCTGGGGCTGAGGGGGGCTGGGGGAGACAGGGAGTGGGACGTAGAGGCACAGGGTTGTGGAAGACACCACCACATTCACTACCACAATGACTCAATGGTCTTATGGACAAATATGTATTGAAAAGTCAGGGTTGAACCAGCTTTCTTACATTCTTGATTGCAGGACAAGTTTATGGCACCAAAAACAAGCTTATTAAAGCTATAGGTATGATTATTGATAAGGTCTATCCAATTTAAAAACAAAGTATTGTTTTTTCCCTAGCCTGGTAGCTCATTTGGTTAGAGCATCATCTTGATACACCAAGGCTGCAGGTTCAATCCCCAGTCAGGGTACGTACAAGAATGAACAAATGAATGCATAAATAAGTGGAACAACAAAGTTGAGATCTCTCTCTCTCTCTCTCGCTCTCTCTCCCCCACCCCTTCTCCTTCCTCTCCCTGTCCCTTTCTCTCTCTATCAAATCAAGAAATAAAGGGTTAAAAAACCCCAAAGCATTGTTTTTAATAAGCAGTGCTTTACCCACTATGAAAAACAGTATGGAGTTTTCTTTAAAAATTAAGACTTGAATGGCCATATGATCCAGCAATGCTTCCTCTGGATTTTTATCCAAAGAATGTGAAAACACTAATTTATGAAGATATACACATATGTACCCCTATGTTCATTACAGCATTATCTGCAATAGCCAAATTATGGAAGCATCCTGTGTGTCCACTGATGGATGAGTGGATAGAGAAAATGCAAGTGAAATAAGTCAGGCAGAAAAAGACAAAGGCCATGTTATTTCACTCACATGTGGAATATGAAACAAAAAAGCAACAAACAAACTAACAAAACAAAAACAAACATAGATACAGACGACACAATGGTGGTTACCAGAAGGGAAAGGGTGGGGGCAGGGTAAATTGGGTAAAAGGGGTCAAATATATGGTAACAGAAGAAAAGTGGACTTTTGGTGGTGGGCATACAATAGAGTATACAGACATCAAATTATAAATGTTGGACACCTGAAATTTATATGATATAATTAACCAATGTTACCTCAATACATTTTATTTTATTTTATTTTATTTATTTATTTTTAAAGATTTTATTTATTTATCTTTAGAGGGGAAGGGATGGAGAGAGGGAGAGAGATATCAATGTCTGGTTGCCTCTCGTGTGTCCCCTGCCGGGAACTGGCCTGCAACCCAGGCATGTGCCCTGACTGGGAATCGAACCGCGATTCTTTGGTTTGCAGGCCCGCGCTCAATCCACTGAGCTACACCAGCCAGGGCACATCAATACATTTTAAAAATAGCCCTGGCTGGTGTGGCCCAGTGGATTGAGTGCCAGCCTGTGAACCAAAGGGTTGCTGGTTTGATTCCCAGTCAGGGCACATGCCTGGATTGTGGGCCAGGTCCCCACTAGGGGGCATATGAAAGACAACCACACGTTGATGTTTCTCTCCCTCTCTTTCTCCCTCCCTTCCCCTCTCTCTAAAAATAAAAAAATAAAATCTTTAAAATAAAAAAATAAACATTGGTTATTTTCCCTGAAAATCCCAATGTATTCAGGCAAGATATTACAGGTTAATGAGATTATTAGTAGAAAATTTAAAATGTGAAAACTCTGATTATGTGTGTGATGTGCAAATTTGGGAAGAGGAAAAGCTTAAAACTTTTTATTTATAAGAATTAGAAAGATATCATTTTAAAATATACACAAAACTACCATCTGAATACACTTACTTTTTAATTTTGTGTGTTGCTTTTTACTTACATAGATAATTTTTAAAGAATTATCAGCCCTGGCTGGTGTAGCTCAGTGGAGTGAGCGCGGGCCTGCGAACAAAAGGATCACGATTCAATTCCCAGTCAGGGCACATGCCTGGGTTGCAGGCCAGTTCCCAGCAGGGGACACACAAGAGGCAACCACACATTGATGTTTCTCTCCCTCTCTCCTTTCCTTCCCCTCTAAAGATAAATAAAAATAAAATCTTAAAAAAAAAAAGAATTATCATAGGAGAATTTGAGATCTTGCTTCCTGACACTGTCATCAGTTTGGCTCAAACAAACACATAAAAATTCTAAAAAATTTATCATAATATTTCCAGTTTTATGTTCTGCTTTTTCATGTTTCTAAGTCTTCTTAGTTCTCATCTTAATGCCTTATATTTTACTCTGTTGATGCACCATAATTTATTAAGCTAGTCATATATTGGACACTTAGGCTATTTTTACTTTTTAAAATATATCATAGTGCCACTAGCAAGAGATGTATTAATGTTTGTTATTGCTTTGTTTAAATATTTTCTTGGGATAAATTTTTAGAAGTGAAATAACAATATAATAGTATGAGCTTCTATTTTTGCTGACAGAGTCTTACTATTCACAAAAGGGCTATATCATGCACATGCCTGATGTGACATAAATTAGGTAACAATTCCTAGTCTATTTCAGAATATCTAAACTTTAAAAACAGTTCATATTTATATATCTAAACATCAACCCTGAAAAACAGAATATAACAGTAACAATCAACAGGAATCTTATTTGTCTAAAGAGTTAAAAAATAACTTTAGAATGTATTGATTAATTATAAATTTTCTTATTTCCTTTGAACACCTTACTAGAAAAAATTAAATAATCACTGACAGTATAAAGGCAGCATGAAGGATAGAATAATTTACAAAATGAATATTATCCCAATTTTATAAAATGTATCTTTTCTTTAGAAATAAAAGCATGAATTTGGGGAAGAAGTTAAACCACTAACCAAATGACTTACTTTAACAGCTCATCCTTAGGCTTCTGAACTAGCTACATGCTGTTAAAATGTTAGAATTTCTTCTCTCTAAAAAATCACTTTTGGCCCTGGCTGGTGTAGGTCAGTGGATTGACCACAATGCAGGTCTGCAAACTAAAGGGTTGGCAGTTTGACTCCCAGTTAGGGCACATGCCTGGGTTGCAGGTCAGGTCCCCAGTAAGGGGGCACGTGGGAGGCAACCACACATTGATGTTTCTCTCCCTCTCTTTCTCCCTCCCTTCCCCTCTCTCTAAAAATAAAAAAAAAAAGTATAGACCCACTTGTGTATCCTAATTGATTTAATTCATATTTTAACTTTTTGGGTTATGTAAATAAGGTTCATAATACATAAGAAATGTTTTATACTACTTTTTGATATATAATTATTATACAATAAAATGCTCAAATATGAAGTATATATTTTGATTAGTTTTTTATTTTTATTTATTTATTTTTTTTTTAAGATTTTATTTATTTATCTTTAGAGGGGAAGGGAAGGAGAGAGGGAGAGAAACATCAATGTATGGTTGCTTCTCGTGCATCCCCTGCTGGGAACTGGCCTGCAACCCAGACATGTGCCCTGACTGGGAATTGAACCACGGTTGTTTGGTTCGCAGGCCCGCACACAATCCACTGAGCTACACCAGTCAGGGCTATTTTGATTAGTTTTGACAAACACAAAGGACACCCAGAAACCCCATAAAGCCACCTTCTAATCAATCCTTTCCTCCCCAGAAACAACTTCTTTTTTAAAAAATCTTTTTAAAGATTTTATTTTATTTATTTGTTTTTAGAAGAGAGGGGCAGGGAGAGAGAAAGAGAGGGAGAAAAACATCAATGCGTGGTTACCTCTCAAGCACCCCCTACTGGGGATCTGGCCTGCAACTGAGGCATGTGTCCTGACTGGGGATTGAATCGGTTTGCAAGTTGGCACTCAACTCATTGAGCCCTACCATCCAGGGCCAGAAACAGCTTCTTTTATGATGTCTTTCATGGTGAATTAGCTTTGTCTATTCTAGAAGTTCATATAAATG